>JZKD02S2321259.1:286906-298979 GCA_000966675.3 Picea glauca
TTTATGGTTGCATCTCTGATATATTTCTGTTATATTACTGGATATACGTGATATCTCTGTGCATTTCGTTATTATATCTCCGCTCTCATTTCGTGCCGAAAATAATCCGGATCAGAAACCCCCTTCAATGTATTTTTAATGAGCCCAGAGAAGGTAAGCTCGGTTGTTTTTTCACATTTAGAGAGTCTGAAAAAACATAAAAGAAGACTCCAGGGAGTACCTTTTTTGAAGATAGTCTAGTCGGTTCGAAAAAGGGGTAAAATAGCACCGAAAAGATGTCTATTCAAAACCATTTTAACGAGTGTGACAAAGACAAGATCACTCGACAATATTTTCAATTTTAAGGAGTCTTAAAAAAGATTAACTATGGACTCACTACCTTTTTCTAGATTTAGTCTCCTTAGCCCGAAAAAGTATAAAATTTATTGAGAACTTTCCCGGTGAGATGAATCTCCCGAGGCATACCTTTTTTTCGCTATAATCTATAAGCTGGAAAAAGGGTTAAACTCATGCCAATAGATGTTCTTCTGGACCAATTTAATGAGTGTGAAGGAACAAGGTCACTCGACGATCTTTTCAATATTAAGAAGTCTGAAAAGAGATTAACTATGGACTTTGTGGGGGTTCATTTTTCATAAGTAATCTCCAAGGCCTGAAAAAGGTGATAAACCAAAACCAAGGAGAATGTTCCTTTTTCGAAAATTTAGTCCCTCAGGCCCAAAAAAGGGTTAAACTTACACCTGAGAATACTCTTCTAGCGAACCAAAGTTCCTAGAGCATACCTTTGTTTGTGAAATTGACCATCCAGACTAAAAAAGGGGTAAATTACCGCCGGACAGACGTGCCTTCAAATTTGAGTTTGGTGAGCGTGAAGGTAAACAAGATTGCTCGACAATCTTTTCATGTTTAGAGAGTCTTAAAAGGGCTTAAATAAGACTCTAGGGGGCTACTTTTCTCAGTTAATCTAGAGGAGATCGAAAAGCATAAATGCAGTCTCACCGGATGTTGCTTTCGGATTTCAAAGAAAGATTGAAAGACAACAAATCTTGCTCATGATAAACACTTCGTGGGTTGATGCCTGGCATCTCCTTGTAAGACCAGAAAAACACGTCACAGAAGTCTTTGAATAACTCCGTATAAGTTTGAATCTGTTCAGGGGAGCAGTCCGCTCCAACAAAAACATTCTGCACGATGCTAGGGATTCTGGAGATATCTATGGGGATCATTTCAGTGATACTCTCCATATTACTTGCAGCGTAAACTGTGTGCATAGATAGAGGATTAATAGGACAAGACCTATCTCTAGTCATAGTCAACACAAATTCACGTACCTTTATTCTCCTTAAGTATGGGAGGAAGTATGACCTATGATGGAGATCATCCCAGGGTCTGGCCGGACCAGTCAATGCCTCAAGAATCACCTCATCTGAGGGCAAGACTAGGTCTAAAGAATCTGTAGTGGAAAGAGAACCTTGAGCCCAAATAGGCTCGAGAACTAGATCTAACTCCTATGTGAGAGTCAGATCGAGGTTGAACGAAGCTTGCTGGACAATCCTATACGCAACTTCTATCGCAGACAAGGGAATGGCCATGCCAGGATGCCTTGTCCCTTCCAACGAAGCCGATGGGGAAGGAAGAGTCCACAGATCATGAAAGTAAGTCATTCGAAATGAAATTAGGTTGGTCGTGGACAACCGATATAAACTTGGCATCGCCCAAAGGTGGCGGGTAATCGAAATTACCCATCAGTGACGGACACAAACTCACACCTAAGTTGACGACACCGGGATGCAAATTATCAATCATTAGGACCGTGGAAGCCCCCGATGAAGGGTCAGGATGAGAGAAGTCCAACTGGTCAATGGCTACAATTCGACCCTCGTGTGGAAACAACAAGAGCCGAAAATCTGTAGCAACCATTGCACTCATTGCATAGGTCCAACTCCTTCCTAACAAAAGGTTGTAGTCGAGAGGCACATCAACCACTTCAACTTCAACGCACATGGTCTTTCCTCCTAACTGCATGTATAAAGAAGGAATGATTCCATGTGGTCTGAACGAATGAGCGTCGAATGTCGTAAGCAATGTAGGCGACAGAGACAAAACGGGTTGGCCAATGGCCTTCCAACACGCCAACGACATCACGAAAGTCGAGGCACCCTCGTCAACCACCGTACGAAAGATATTTCGAGTAAAATATTTCATGGTGTAATCCATTACTATCTGAAACACAACGTGGTAAGGAAGACGAGGTTTCAAGTTGGTTGGATCGAGAACGATCTCTCCCGGGTTACAAGTGTCCGTAGATCCCAAGGCAGATAACATGGCTTTTCTCTGTAAAGGGCAGCTCTGGAGGACTTCCAAAGCAGACATTGTGCAAGGGGTTTGTGCCAAATCCTCCACAACAGAGTAGTTCTGGGCAACCCTCACATTTGGATTATGAGAAGCTTTCTTGAACGCACCTTTGGGGATGCAAGTCATTGTTTCACCCATCGTCTTCTCAATTTGGAGAGGAACTAATGGGTTTGTGGGTTCCTTACCCTTTTCAGTAGATTCCGACATTCCGTAATCTCGGGTCCTAGTTTCTATATGAGCGTCACCTTTCAACATGTAAACATTCACGATCAAGGTATTACCAGTAGATGCGGGGGGTCCCTGACTACCACCTTCCGCGCTCGAGGATGTTGAGGCTTGAGCCATGTTTTGCCCATGTGGAAATGGGTTCGTCATCAAAACATGATGTTGTTACGTCAATAGCTTTTGGGCCTCCGCAAATCGGAGGAATAGGTGAGTCAGGTGGTCTTCTGTGCAAAGGTTACACAGATACTTCGACTTTCTCTTCTCTGTTTTGCCCTCGCTAACATTGTTACTAGCCTTTTTTCCCCCTTTACCCATATTGTTTCATTGTTTCTTTTTTCCTTTAGGCTACTAGTTTTCCTTCGGGTTCGTCAAATGCACACTGTGTGCATCCGACATTTGGGTGGGGGGAACAACCAAACCGAAGGTTTGGCTGGCCGCTATCTATTGTATGGACAATTATTGCAATTGATTTGACAATAGATCAATGGACTTTCTTTATGTTGAGCCCACGATACCATCATCATGGGGTCAACACTTTTGTTTGGCCTTATCAAGGATGGACCTTGGCGCATCTGGAAAAATATCATAGAGGATGCCTGATTGAGAGTAAATCAGTTTGAGTTGTTGCGCTCTCATTATCGCCTCCTCCTCTAAAAACACTCCTGAAGTTGCAATGTCCTTGGATATAACTGGTACCAAAGACTTTAGGAACCACTCCAGCAAAAAAGTCGGTGGGACCTGTACCTTAATCAAGCTCTTCCGACGCTGCCATTCTCGGATATGATTAGAGATATGGTCGGCCTTAGTCTGCTCAAAGTTGGCCAACAATTTGGTGCCGACATCGTATCTTACAGGTAGCTGGAAATGGTTTAAGAAAACCATCGCCAGGTCGTTAAAGTAAGAATATGTTGAGCGGTCGAGCTCAATAAACCATTTCGCGACACCCTCGATAAGAGTGCTCCGAAATAGGCGCAACTATATTGAGTCATATCGCAGTGGGTTTGATGAGCACCATAAGTGGAAAGTTTTCACGTGATCACCTGGGTCTTCGCCAGGCTTGCCTTCAAACTTTGGAATATCAGAGGGCAACTTAGTCGGCATGGGAGGCCAACGTGGATCATGACAAATTGGGTCGTTAAGCAACCTTGACAAGTCTCGCAAATGTAGCATTTCCAGAAATGGTAGTTTGGATTGGGTACTATATACAAGAAAAAGGGGACTTGGAGTTTGATTGGCACCAGGTTGCGAGGAAAAGTTGGGTTGCTAGCCAAGGTTTTGGTAGAAGCTGTGGCCTTGACCAGTGTACGAAAACTGTGTTTGTTGGGAAATCATCGGCTGACTCCCATAGTTGGACGATGTTGGTTGGGTGGGGATTGCTCCCTGCCTTGTGTTCCAAGGATTTTGGAAGGGGATGCCCCCAGCCGATCTGACGGGCATAGGTATCGAGCCCTGCCTGGGGTTCCATTGACCATGGAAGGGGTTTCCCCTGACCGACATCCCTTGCAAGGGAACTGATCTCTGCCAAGGATTCCAAAGTCCTTGTGAGCAGAAAACTCCTTTATTTCCCCCCTTTGTAGGAATAGTACCCTACCCAGGATTGTGTTGTCCAAAACTGGGGTTGCTCCCAGCCGAGACGATAACTAAAGAAAAGGCGTTATTACCTAACGTGTCAAACAAAGAGAATGACGTGGATCCCATCGGCGTAGTGTAAGATGAAGGTCCTAAATTGCCTGCTCCAAACAAGTTGTAGTTAACATTCAGTCCGATGGGTTGCTGAAAAGCACCCCTGAGTGAGGGGGATGAAGGAGGTATATGACCCCCACCATAAGGGATAACATTTAGGGATGATTTTAAGGATGGAAATTTATTTTAAAATGTAGAAACCTTGGCGAATTTTACTAATCCTTCATATTCCAACTATAAATGTTTGGCGATATTTTTGTAAAAACATTCAAATTTGTAACGATTTTCTATAGTTTGTATAAAATTTTGGCGATTTTTAAGGTAAAATGATTTTATCCTATAGAATTTGGGCGAATTATTTTTAGAATAACGAATCTTTTTTTTGGAAAAACCATGGAAAATTAACCCATGAGCGAAATTTAGCCCCTAAAATCCTTCCTGATATTAGCATTGAAGGGGACTGAGGTTCCCCCGGTAGATCCTTACACGAGAGACTTTGAGATCCCTACCCTCAGACCCATGGTTTGTAAGGTGGAGTAGGTAAGGACTGAGTTCGAATTGAAGTTGGGCATCCCATATGAAAATGGAGGGCTCGTCGCACTCTGCGTAAACGGAGCAGTGGTCGCCGTCGATGACAGTATCGGACCATTGCCCGAGGTAGAGGGGGTCGAGACCACTGAGGTCCAAAATGACGAAGGTGGGTTAGGAGGCAACATACCCCCTATGGTAGTAGCCGAAACACGAGTATGAGGACTCCCAGACAAAGTAGCAACATTTTCTTCCATAACTGCTTGTAAGACTATCTGACGGTCGTAAGGTGTTACCCTCAGAGGGATAACTTGTACCAATATTGGCGCTGACAAGTTAGTGATTGAAGGGTTGGCTAGTCCGCGAGATTCTGCTCCAAGTTAAAAAATAGTAGGTTCCTCCAGAGTCGAGTAATCTCCTCTTAGAGCAGGCTTGGGCACATTTTCCTGCAGCCCGGTCGCTTCGAATGACCCTTGTTGGTCAAGTCTTCGCCGTAACAGTGGCGACGGTGGCTCTAATGCAACCAGCAGCAGGCCTTGAAGCCTTCGCGACCGACAGAGCTCTTGATCTTCCATTGTGTTAAAAGATCAATGACACAGTAAGGCTTTCACTAGCATTTAAAACCAAACACACACTAGAAAAATTCCTATAAGATAAACCAAGAAAACCACTATCTAGTTGTAAGAACAATTACGCCAACCAACACTAGAGAAACTTACTAGTGCAAGTGCAACTCAAAAACGGAAGCACCCTCCATGTATACTCTGCAAAGTGTGACCCGATGTTTGCCCTAGGTACCGCGATATACTCCCACAGTCACATGTGTAAGTCCCTAGAATAAAGGCAACTAAGTCGCAAGCTCGCGAACAACCACCAAGTGGGTACAATCAACAGTTGGGTGGACCGCAATGAGCAGGATAACAAGTCCGAAACCTACCTAGGGTATCGAAAGAAAGTGGTCCGGAATAAAACAAAGGATCTCAAATGGATTCAAGGTCCATGAAGCTTCGTAGGCAAATGCAAGCAATAGTATCCCGCGATAGATCCTCAATATGCGTTCCCCACTATGTTTAGTCTGGCTTTGGAGGGGTTATCTCCATTGCCTTTCCTCACGTGACCTCGTGTTTATCCCCTGTGTTAGAGAGGGGTCCTGAATAACTTTAACATCATTGGAATTTTACACTCCCTAGCTCTAACTCCGATGCTTGTTTAAAAGCCTTGAAGAGTTTCCTTTCCAACCTAATTCAAGGATCTAACCCTAAACTAGTTGGTTGATCCTACAAACATAAAAGTCTAATTAATTTTATATTTAGCGTTCGTTTTATTGGATTGTTTAACTCAAAGGATATGGAGATGAAACTAGTGATGTTTATGAGAGACGAAAAGAGGAGAAAAAGACGAAACTGAAAGCAAAATTACTTCTAGTCAAAAGTAAAGATTTACAACTAACTCTTTGTAACTAACTTTTCTTATAACTAACTTTTTCAAGATCTTTAAAGATAATACCTAAAACGAAATTTCGCTCAACTATGAGCTACTTAAGTTTCAAGAAATCAGTAAAGAACTTAAAAATGAACTCTTTTTCCTTTGAAGTAAAATAACTAACTCCAACTACTTTACCAAACTAAGAATGATTTTTTCTTTTTCTTTTTTGAAAATGCTTCAAATAGGAAAAACTTGAAATAAATATTTTTTCTCTTTTCTTTAAAGAAAATGAAAGGGGGAAAAGAAAAACAAGACAATAATGAAACTGACCTTTGGCCCACTGCGGATCGCAGGGAGTCACTAAAGACAACAAACAGGCTAATCAACAAACTCAAAGACTCGCCTAAAACCCTTTTAGAAGTAAACACAAGAAATCTTCAAAAAGACAATCAAACTAACATCTAACTCAAGCTATGACTGTAAAAACAGAGACATTGAACTCTGTCAAGAAACCCTTAGAAGTAAAACCTCAATAAGGAAAGAGGTTGGCTGCCTCTTTTTCAAAAACAGTTTCTTGAACTAGGCACGCTACTGATGTTTCAGCAGCCTGCGTATGTATGCGGGCTGTTTACTAGACATGGCATGTATGTACGCGGTCCGACCCACTGTAGGGTGTGTACACCTCTGTATTTCCTCAAAAAATAAATAAAATAGACAGACTAAAAGTGCAATGAGAATTGGTATGGCACCAACAGGTGACCAAAATCCCTTAAAAGATTCAATAGACTCAATAGAAACTTGAAAGGTACGAAAACCAATCAAACACCTAAAAAATTCCCTAAAATCCTAGAGGCTTCCCTAGTATGGTCGCCAGTTCTGCTAGGGGGAAAACCCCCCCTATGGATACTCTAGGGTTTACAATGTAGGCAAATCAATAACCATTTAAAAGTCTCCTACTTCTCTAACTACCCCAAACATACCCCAGACTTATACAAGAAAAGCAAAAGTCAAAAGGAATGGGTAACTATACCTCTACTCTGTGTCCGGTGATGATCCTCTTGCACTTGAAAGATTTGTTGACTGCACACCTCCTCCAAAGGCTGGCCTATAGACAAACAAAAAGCTACAAGATTGCAATTCATATACAAATTAGGGTTATATGTTAGAATAAAAACATAAATCAAATGGAAACATTCGATACACAATGATTTGGGACATGAAAAGTACTTCTTTTATTGATAATACAATGATCACTTACAACCAAATCCGGCTACTGCTCCATGAACCTAGTTCGGGCTCCTCTTCACCAGGCTCCAAGTGCACCTCTGTATGGCTTCTCCTCTCAACCTTCTTCTTGGAAAGTATAATGGGTTTTTGATGGAGGAAAAGGGAAAATTGGGGAATTCTGAGGCAATTCTCACAAAAGGGCTGCAATTACTTGGGGCAAGGAGGGGATGTGAAACGAGTAGAGTTTCACTGTTCTTATGTCTAGATGTAAAATGAGACCCCGATCCTTTTATATGACAAAAGGATGGTTATTCAGTTGGGTCACGAGCTATAGGCAGTGGATTAGTTGGGAAACTACCCAATAGCCCGTAATCTCAATGAATTCCTTGCAACTTTTGCAAGTATATGTGGGCTGTAATGGTGCAGCATGCGCACTTACATGGGTTGTAGTGGTGCAAAAAGCGCATGTACATGGGCTGTATTGGTGCAGGATGCGTACATCTTCAAAAATTGGGTTTTTTTAGAAGAGAAACTCAGTGATGGCTTGGAAACAAATGCAAGTAAGAGGGCCAAAGGCTAGGTATGCATGTGTAGAGCAATTTAGGGTTATAACAAGTACGTTAGTAGTTGCCATAAGTTTCATGAGAGTTACATTATTAGCTATTTTTTTGGGAGGGTACTCCCTTAAGCAATTATTTTTCATTAAGACCATGATGTTTGGGAGCTCAATGGGTGTTATTACACAGATACGAGAACCTGACCAAGGGGTTTTCCCATTCTAGTGCAACAATCTTTCTCATGTGAAGAAGATTTTAAATCGAGACCCCTAAATATTCAAGTATACATTAATTTTCCTTAACCGTTGGTCTCGTGACCTCTTGATTGGAAAAGTAATGTAGTTAATATGCTTGATTTGGGTAGACTTCCTCGACCTTCCCATGCAACTTTTGCCAACCCTATGGAAGATTGTCAACACTTTGGGGGAGTTTATATGTGAAGAGATTGAAATATTTTTCAACACTTGGCCCCAACGTCATGTATTTGTGTGGGTTATTAATCTATCCTAGGCCCTGAAGGAATTTGTGCACATTTGTATTGGTGGCATGGTGCATTGCTAGCCATCTTTCTATGTAAACATACCTAGTCTTCATTTCCATTACTAGAGTCCATACCATTTCATTCGACATTGTCCACTAATAGCCCTAATTGAAATTGAAACAATGTTGCACTCCCAATCCCAACGCTTTGTAGGCACCCAAGGTAGGTAAAAGAGGTATGGAAATAAGTTATACATAAGGGGAAGAGTGGAAATGTAGCCAAGTCACAACATGAAAAAAACCCAACTTAAAATCTTCCAGCCTCCAAGGCCTCCTCCATAGCCAACACTAGTAAACATTCATCTCTTGAGGCCTCCAAGACCTCCTCTAGCTCCATGCATGTACGTGGTGGTAGCTAGAAAACCCACTCCCTATAGCCACTTCTAGAATCCTAAGAGATTTTTTCCTTCTCTAAGTATGGTGCCACCAAAATGTTGAATCAAGCCACCCATGATGATTTTAGGAACAATGCAATGACCTTTGATAATTCCTTTAACGCTCTTCATGCTCCAAAGACAATGAGGTAGAGATGCATGATGTTATTGGTTTTTAACAAAAGTCACCTCTTGGAATGTTCAAGGCCTTGACAAACTTAGCAGTAAGCACAATATCCCCTAGTTGTTGATTTCTTTGGCTAGAGTATATTTTCTTTATTCACGAGAAGTGAAAATCATGGGTTTTTAGATTCATACTACCCTATTAGTGACTTGGCTATGGGTTAGAGTTTTTTAATTCAAATCATACTAATGGAAAAGGAGGGGATGCAATCCTTATCTCTCCCAAGTTTTCCAATATTATTGTTAAGTGGGGTACAAACCCCTTCTCGAGAGTTGTGTGGATTCTTCTTAACCTAGACGACCAACTTTTAGGTTCAACCATTGTTTATGCCTCCAATGATGTTGGTGAGCATGCAACATTTTGGCATTGAATGAATAATGAACTCCACGATGCCTCCTAACTTATTTGTAGAGATTTTAATATGGTGGAGTTCCAAGAAGACAAATAAGGGGAACTCCCTATACATGGGATCTATGACTCAAAGAAAAAATGATATGGTAGGTGCTCCACATGGGCTCTATGACCCTAACTATAACTAGAGACAAGAATCCATTAGACTATAGTTTACATGGACTAATTTTCACAAAGGGGACAAGAGAATTTACGAACTGCTATAGAAAGCCCCACTATTAGAGAAAAAATCTTTCTTTTTTGACCCATGTGAGGTTGACTAATCCATGTGAACAACACTACCACTCTCTTTCACCATCAACCCATTTGTTTTTGTTTTTTTTATTATCTCTTGAGGGGATAAATGTGTGAGGTTGCCCATAACCCATTACATTCTAAATGTTTTCCACTTGCAAAACCTAGGTTGCTTGGCTTGCATTCAATCAACATGGAAACTCATTCCCTAGCCATGTGGGGACACTGGTTGGGTTACCTAGTGAGCTGATGTTATTTCCTACATTGTGGCTTTTCTATGTGGGTATCGACACGAAATAGCCAAAATATGGTGGGTGTGTAACTAGGCACTACTCCATGAGCTTGACGGCCTCACGAGTGGCTTGCAATGGGCTCCATATGATGAACATAAGTAGGATCGGGCTGAAAATATATGTCACTTGATGTGAGTATATTATATCCATAGTGCTAGAGGTGCTCAATTGCACTAGATGAAAATGGTTGACGTAGGTCTTACAAGGGCATTCTTCAAAGCCCTTCCTACTTAGCAAGATGGGGAATCAAATTCTACCCTTAAAAAAACCACGGGTCACTTGACCAACTAGAGAGAAATTAAGCATGAATTTGTGGAACATTAATATGGTGTTCCAATCCCAAGGAACATTGGTGGAATGAAAAAAAGCTACCCAAAAATGCCTTGACATTGTCCCTCACAAGCTCTCAGACAATCAAAGGAGAGTTTGTGAGGCAACCCTATCACTCGATGAGCTAACTATGGCTATTCATGAAATGGTTGATGATAGGGCCCTTGGCTTAGAAGGATTTCCCTATGAGTTATACAAGGCTACCTAAGAGTTTGATGGGCCAAACCTTTTACAAGTTTTCAAGGAAGCTCTCTGCAATTGGTCCATGGGGACATGCATTAATCAAGGTCTTATTCACTTCATTCCTAAAGTAGGAGACCTATAGGTTATCACATATTGGCTCCCTATTACTTTGTTTAATACTTCCTACAAAATCTTAGCGAGAGCCCTGGCCTTCATGCTAAAGAATCTACTTCCCAAGATTGTTAGGCATGGGCAAATTGGCTTTATCAAGTGTCAGTATATTCTCAATATTTTCATTGCAATCCAGGAAGGAATATAATGAACTTGAACTTCAAGGTTGTATGCCTTTCTCATCAAAATCAACTTTGAGAAAGCTTATGACCAAGTTGAGTGTCCTTTCATCTTGGATATGCTCAAAGCCACAAGGTTTGGGCTATCTTCATCACCCATGTTGAAATCCTCTTTGTGGATGCCTCAATGTGCCTTTCTATCAATCATTGCAAATCAAAGTGTTTTAGGATATTTCTCATAAGAGTGAGAAAAAACACCCCTTTTCTATAGGTAGGCTGCAACACTATAGACAGACAAATGTTAGTTTGATGAGTATCATTTCAAGAGATAAAAATAAATAAAAACATGATATAACCATAAACTTGAAAAAAAAAAGATTGCGAAGTAATAATGCCCTTCAATTACCAATGAAAATGTTTGGGCATTGAGATGTACACATGGGGAGAATGGTTTGAGCAAATGAGATCTCACACTCTTCATTGGAGGGTTCTTTTTCTCTCCAAATAGCCTCTCTCTCTTAAGTGAAATGTGGAGAAGTGTTCTTGCCTCTTCAAGGGAAGAGTTCAAGCTCAAGCATGGAGGTATGAATTATCAAGATGAAAGTATAATACAAGAGGTCTCAATGTTCATTTCAACAACATAACTTTGCTGAAATATTTCTCTTTGAATTTATCTCCATGGATTCTATATATAGGACAAATTCAAGCTTCATTAAAACTAGTTCCAAGTGTGAAAGAACTTAGTTTGAAATGTAGATCCCCATGCATGATGAGACTTGGAACTACCAAAGGACTGATCATAAATGGTAATGGAGCTTGGGTCTTGCTTGTACACTGGGCTAGGAGTACCTCAAATGGCTTGTTTTCCTTAAATGTGTTGAAGTTAGCTAAGATGTTGCATCTTGCAGACTTGCTCGACTATCAAATGGAAAGATGTGCAAGTAAATAAAAACCCACTTTATATAGTTTTGATGCCTCCTTTTCAGGTGATGAATTAATGCCATTATGTGGAAATTGTGGTGTTGTATTGATGATGTATCCAGTGATCACCTGTATAGATTTATGAGCAATTTTTGGGTGACAACAATTGCCCCCTTATGTATGAGGTTAGGAGCTACCATATAGCTAAAATGAATCATCATTTTTCATCCCCACATGCTTGTAAATTGGAGAACCCACTTTTTTATAGTTTTGATGCCTCCTTTTCAGGCGCTGAATTAATGCCATGATGTGG
>JZKD02S2321259.1:347611-360847 GCA_000966675.3 Picea glauca
TCTCCTTCCTCCTCACACACTAGTCCACCTAGATCTAAAAGGAAGTTAGTGACCATGATAATCACTTTCTGTCTTAGAGTTAAGAGTCTAGCTCTTTGAGGAGATCTACCTGTCCGTAGGGATATTTTCCTTCAACAACCTTGATGACAAAACTAAGCAGAAATCCTTCGTCAAGAGGATGAAGACAACATACAACATAGAAAGGGGTTCATGTGGAATCACTATAAAGAGGATCAATGACGCAATGATGAGGATGGACACCAAATTCATGGCCTGGAAGATGCTCTAAAAATGTCGCAAGGAGGAAGTCCCTGCCGGGGTTGTCGCAGATGAAACATAGTGTGCTAGTGGAAATCTACTCAGCTGGGCCCCGTACTTATTGAACATGTTCCTCGATGACTGCCAAGATGTGCAGGACTTGGGAACAAAATCCCACTACTCATGGTTGATCATTTTGATCGCATTAATTGGGAGGAAGAAGCCCCCATACTCTCATTTTTGTGAGTGCATAGGTCGTTGTCGCACAACACGGTACACATCATTGGGGAGAAACTCAGATCCCAAGCATATAAGTGCCAACATAGGAACATTTTCCAAGTACTTCAATGAAATACAAGAGAGCATTGCGAACTCTTGGAGAATTACTCCAGACATGGTCGTGCAATTCAGGGACATAGCCAAATTCAAAGTGTCTAAGCACAATATGTGGATCCAAGCCTGTAGGGATCAGGGCAAGGAGAGGCTACAATTAAGGTACTATGTCATGGAAGAAGATGTAGAAATGGCCATGAGAGATTGGCACGATGACTGGAGGATTCCAGTCTTAACCCAAGAAGTACCTCAGGGTACGGAGGTAGACGCAGGGTCAACCAATACACCTGCAGAAGACAAAGTTGCATCTAAAAAGCCGAAACCAACTCAGAAGCCAATGCAACAGAATAAGGGGAGTGCACCAAGGAACGGTGCGTAGGCAGGAAAAAAGGACAGCGCCCCAACAACAGAAGAACAAGGAAGAAGGGAGACAACAACACAGGAAACCCCCTCGAAAACCACCCCATAGGAAATAGAGAAACCTAAGAGGCCAAACATACATACATGGGGTTCATACAAGAAGGCCAAGGCACACAAGCAACCACAAAAATATATGATCACCGAGGACGACACCGACCTCGTGGCTGAAAAAGTGCAGGAATGCGCAACTGAGGAGTTCGAAGCCGCCTAACACCAAAGAGGCTGAATTCAAGACAAGTTGGCTGATATAAGGCAGGTCCTAGAACATATTAGAGGAGTGCACAATCCTGGAAGAGGGATAAAGTCATTCCCAACAAGTACAAAAGTAGAGGCAAGGGCTGCACAGAACGACCATAATACCATCCAAACTATAGCACGGGTGAGCTCGACCTTCACCGTTACACCCAACATGCTGGAGATGGATGAAATGATAGCCTAGACACCACTAAAGGATATGATGCAAGTAGAGTTGGTAGTGGAAAGGATACCAACCAAGGCACTGTACAAGCTTCAGGTCAATGTCGCGCAGGAGGTGCAGTCGCGCGCACAGACAGACGCAACAGACTTGCAACATACAAAGAATGACAAGGAAGCGTTAGAATTGGTGGTCGAGTAGGTCAAGCTCAAAACCAAGGAAGAAAAGGAACGCACAAACAAGCTAGATCGGGGATTGAATGCAAGATATAACCAAATATCGAATAGCGCACATGCAATAGAGAGTAGCGCAAAGGAGAATATCAACCTCATTGCACAAAAAATTGAAAAATACATGCAAGATATTGAGGAGCTAAAAGATAAGCTCAATATCACGACCTCGCCTTAGGTTCGAGAGCAGAGAAGAACATAAGATGCACTCCAACTAACATAGATGGAGAAACAAGTCAATACAACAAAAAAATTGTTTGAGAAAGCAACGCAGATTTGGACAACATTGGAGGAAGATGAAAAGGTCCAGCAGTGGGACCAGGAGGAAGAGAGAATAAGCACAACAATGCAGGACCTCAAGCAGAGGTAAAATACAATGAGCATCATCCAACGGCTAAAAGGGACGCAAGATATCAAAAATATGCAGGCAGAGCTAAAAGATGCGCAGACACATATGCATGAATGACATCCCCAGATGGAACCTCTCCAAGATTTAGCAGGGGAGATTATCGTGTGGTTGGAGGAGGAATATAAGAACATGGCGCAGGCACAGGCAGAGTGTGCATCAATCATACAAGAAGAGGTCACAATGCAAACACTAGAGGCGCTAAAAGAAAATTCCATGCATGTCCAAGCTAAAGGAAGGGAACTTACACACAAGTTCCATATCCTAGCATAGGCTGTTGAGGGAGTGCACAACACCTAGGTGGCTCAGGATGAGCCACATATCAGTGTTGGGGGCTTGTTGGGCACATGCCAATTTTGAGGGAAAAACCCAAAATGAGAAAAGTACAGCTAGAAGGAAAGGCAACATGTGTGAGGAAAACATGCAAGGCATGGAGGTAGGGAAACCTAACTACATTAGGGTTAGGGTTTCTATAAGATATTGTAATGGATGAGAAACTAAGAATAAGTATAAATAAGTACCTAGGAGGTCTAGGTCGAGAGAGAGCAATGGAGAGAAGTGTGGCCAAGTTTTGTAATGTTTGAAAAATGAACTATTGTAAGATCTAAAAAAAATTCTGTAAGTTGTTGAGTTATAGGAGAGTCAAGCAACTCTATCTCGGGGGTTAGATCACAGGCTGAGGAGCTTGGTGCGATCTAGTCATCCTAACAGGGATTGGGGAGCCTATTGAGATTATAAGATCAAAGACTATAGTGCGCAAGGCCCCATATATTACAGAACCATAATAAAAGAGCCTAAGCTGCCAAATCTTTGTGGACATAGCCTAGGAGGAGGTGAAACACGGTGGATCATGTGTTATGTGAATTGTTTATGGTTTATGTATTTGATGGTTAATGATTAAATCTTAGATGAATGTATTGATGAGATAGTTAGATCTATTGATTTACATGCATGAAAAAACAATGACATAGTGTTTAATAGAGATGGACAATAGATGAAATAAATGAAGATCACAAAGTGCAATCCCAGATCTCCACTCATTCCCAGACTGCAAGCATTTGAGCATTGCAGTCACCCATAGAACTATCTTGGGTGAGACTATGCAGTACACTTTATGTGCTGTGTTTCCTTCTGGTTTACCGGGAGGGACGATAGTTTTAGAGGGATTTGTTGGAAGTTTTTTTAGATTTGAACCCGGGTTAGCCCAAGAGGTAGGGAGAGAGAGAGAGATAAACCAAAATACATAATGGAAGTAGATTCTCCATCATCTATAATGCATCAATTAATGGTGATATTTTTGATTGTCACTGATATTTGGAATGTTCCTAGAGATGGGAGTTTGAATTATGATTTATCTAAATCAAACATGATGAGGCATGAATTAGAGGGTTCAATTTCCCCCAATGCTGACAACAATGATTTCCTTTGCGAAGGACAAGTCTGCAAGACCTCTAATGCTGACGTGGGTGTAGGAGATTGAGTTAGGTCATCAACTATACTATAGTTATGAGCATCCCTTGCATGAGGGTTATGAATAGAAGACCTTAGAGGTGCCTTTGGTACTTGAGGATTCGGGTCACCACTAGGACATGGGATCATCAAAGGCACACTAGTTGGCAATCAGGTTGCATTCAAGGTGGTTAGAGGGAAGTCAAGAGGCATACCATACTGACAGTTGCATGTTTTCAGATGAATATATATTGAGTTCATGAAGATGTTGTGAAAATTAGGATCTCTAGGTTGAGCTTGACTTGAAGTTGGGTATTATCACGTGGATTGGGAGGAATTACTAATGTCCTGCTGATTGGCTACAACTCCTTATTATGGGAAGGGGTTATGTGACACGACTGGTTGTGGTTGAGTAGGAAATTTTTGTTGAGGGTTTGTTGCACCTTATGGGGTGGTGGGACCCTAATTGGACATAACTTCCTTCATGTGTTTATAGTCTACAATCTCGGGCAATGGTGAGTGTAATGGTTGAACTCGCCACATAATGTGCAAGGGAAGTTGGTCTGCATATTATTGTTCTTCCCTTGTTTTTGCTGATTTTTATTACTATTATCGATGTCTTGATTTTGGTTTCTAGCATTAGTGTTTCCCCAAGTATTGTTATTATGGTTTGGGTGATTTCCCCCTTGTCCCTATTTAGTTTATTTATTTATTTTCCCTTTCTTCTCATTATTTTGTTGGGTTGCAGGATTAACCAGATATAGTTGTTCAAATGCTTGAATCTACTTAGTTGGTGAAGGTTGAATGAAATTGACGTCGCCGTGTTGTTGAGCCCGTGGGGGCGCAACACTGGTTTGTGGGGGACCAGGGAATGTGTAACACACCCGACCCCTGAGTATCTTTCCTAGGAATGGGGCATCAAATTTTTCTCTCCTTAACATCTCAAATCCTATGTCTGAGGTTTTCATCCTCTTCTACTTACCCATAGAATTATAATGACTACTCCCAGGCTCAAATCTGAGCTTTGGGATGTAATTTATGGCTTCCAAAATTTCTTCGGGCATTCATTATTTGAGGGCCACATGGCATCCATGTGAATCCACATCACACATATTGTCTCCAAGTTCCTTCATCCACGGTGGAAGTCCATCCACCATCCAATCCCACGACTGGACTCAATCTTCGTCTAACACGTAGGCCAACAGGAACTTCGACACTTCGACGCTTCGACGTTGAATGCCTCCTTATTGTCTACGCATGAGACCTTCAAGAGTCCCGAAGTCTCGAAGTCTCGTAAGCCTGGCATGTGGTTCCGACCTTTGGGCCTTTTGGGTCCCTCTATTACACTACACCCCAAATCCTCCGGAGTCCCGAAGTCCCATACCCCTGGAGTTCCAGTCACTTCATGAACCACTTTGTCTAGGAGGGCACGTACCAGGGGCTGACATGTAGAAGGGCCAGGGATGACATGTGTCACGTTCCAATAGGAATATATGGTCTATCAAAAGCACAGATCGAGTTGACACATGGCACATCGATCACGAGTCCACGTCACCCTCGTGATGTTATCTTGCCACATCACACCAGACTGACAACCTTCTAACATCCCTCAAATCTCATGGTCGAGATTCGACCACATGGATCCATAGATCCATAGCTAAAGTTACTTTGCGACTCCGAACCTTGGGTGTTTTGCGATGCAAAATCCTCTTTTCTCCTGGAGTTGGTCAGTGTTGGGCTGACCACAACCTAGATCTGATGGTTAGGAAAAGTACTGAAGCGTCCTTGAATAGACAACTCTCACTACTTCGGGCTTCAGATCTTATCGACACACCACACCTCAAATTCCCTGGAGTGCTCAGTCTCCGGACTAAGGGATCTAGTGCCACACGTCCCTTGTATATCGAAAACTGAGAGGGATCCTGAAGGATCCTTATATCCATGGTCCACTTTACTTCGCGACTCTGACCTTCTAGATTTCTGCGATGCAAACTCATCTTTTCTCTCGGAGTCGGTCCGCGTCGAGTTGACCACAACCTAGATCCGATGGTCCAAGGGTATCCACGTAACCCCATATATCTATGGCTCATAACTTCCACTCAAGGCTTCCCTAGGTCCCTTTGTTGGGCCATTCATAGAGGGACATATTTCATCCCAAAGAACTCCGATAAGAATACGTGGCACCTACCTCCGGTCATCGACGTCCCCTTACTGTGCCACAAGGTCGCCATACCTGGAAATTCCATCACTCGACACATGGGCCCCCATGTGCTCTCGACATGATACACATGTCCCCATGATTGAACGATCAAGAGGGGTCCCGAAGGATCCTTATATCCACGGTCCCCATTACTTCGCGACTCTGGACTTTGGAGGGGTTTTGATGTTACAACACCCCTGTCCTCTCGAAGCGGTCAACACTGGGCTGACAACATCATTGATTTGATGGTTGGGATTGTTTCCGAGCATTGTCAGATCTACAACCTAGATTAACTTCGGGCTCCGTGACTTTAGAGGATCCGTCTTCGTTATGACGAATACCAAATTTTTCCGAACTCACGAAGGCTGAAGGAGTCGAGGAGTTAACACCTACACTCCTCCAAATCCAGTGGTCATGGCAGACCTTTGGGTCATTCCGAATGGATCTCATTCACTCATCTTTCCAAACGAAAGGATCTTCCCTTTCGAGACTTAAATCTCGCTATCCTTCTTGAGTTTCATTAGTTTTGAAGGACTTAGGCACTGGCGTGCGCTTTGCGCTCTTTCTCCTGAGCTTAACAAACTCCTTTTTCCCAGGAGACTCAAAACAACTGGGAGTATTGACATGCATATGAAGAAACTATGTCCAAGGTCGACGAACTCACAATTCATCTGCTTAAACTTGAGCCACTATAGAGATCGAGAATTTACATATACAAACCATATAGTTCCTTACTTGCTTAACTACACAATCAAGCAAAGATAAAGGGATACAATCTAGTCATCAAGCAAACATGCACATCCTTGGAACATTCATAGGATATCCAACTTTAATCTACAATTACAGTTTAATTACACAGGATATGAGAATACTTATCTATTACAGGTTGCAGCCAACTAACTGACTGTGGGTGTTCGCCTTTCCACCCAACCATAGGATCAGAGGCATTTATTCTTAGTGCTTTGGCCACCCCCGTGCCAAGCCATGATATCACTAGGGAATATATGCCAATTCTCAAAGGTCCTTTCTCTTTCACAACTTCGGCAAGGTTTATTAGATGCTTCCATAGCACCAAGAGTACAACCTTCTGCTCAGGTCCCGTTCTCCTCTAGAGAGCTCCTTGAGTTCTCTTCTCTTCCCTTTTTATTCTTTTCATACCTTGCACAAACATCCTTCCTATCCTGTTCCTTCTGTCGGAAGGAAACTTGGGTCAGTCTGGGTCTGCAGGACCCAATGGTACTTCAGGTTGACCTTCTACACCTAGACCATGCTTCCATTCATAAGGGTGGTTGATGGTTCAACCATCCATCCTTTCTTCATTAACTGATTCCTCCTTGGGAACCAGGGGAGGTTTTCTATCCTCAACAAGGGAAATTTGGGGTCATTCGATATAATAAACCCTCTCTTATAGTTTTCACATTCTTTCCTCTAGTGATATCATGGCCAATACTTTCAAGGCTTTGCCCCCATAGTCAATTGTTTGCAATTCAAACAATAATACATTTACATTGTTCCCATGCCATAGCATGGTGATTATGATTAATGATTAATTACAAGTTGGGGGAAACATGGGTGTTACAATTCCCTCCCCCTTAAAAGGAACACCCTCCTCGGTGTTATTTCTTAGTAACACATGTCAAGCCTTTATCATTCTGCTACTTCAGAAGTCTTGACCCTCTTTCTTTGTCAGGTCCTTTTCAACTTCTTGTGCTTCTTCGCATGCCTTAAAAAATTCTTGGACAACAAGTACATTAATCATAGTTTCATCGGAAAAAAATTCAAAATTTAGAGCAATACTTATATGCGCAGTTTGTGGATTTGTATCCACATGGTTTTCTTGTTATCCAGGCTCATTTTTTTTCCTGGACATACCCATTGTGTGCATGATCCCAATCAATAATTTACAAGAACTATCAAAGTCTCCTCTTCCTTGCGGTTACTCACCCTCCAGGTCCAGGCTCAGGCATCCCCTTATCTGTTATATAGTTCCTTAGGTGATCCATCTTGCCTTGCTAATGTTTTCTCGCACAGGAAGAATTCCAGAGACTTTATTGAGCCTTACAGTCGAGGCGTCCCTCAGACTTTCTCTGCCGATGCGTCCCTCCAACTTGTGTTGCTTCAACACAACATATTCTAGGCAATCATGGCTTACCACGGGGTTCTCATGGCTCAAAAGTATCCATTTTTCATGCTTTTCAGTTTGACAACCTTCATCTATCCTTTCTGGACAGATCTTTTCTTCTCACCTGTATCACAGGTATACAGAAATTCATGAGACATCATCATAAATTCTGAATTTCAAAATTTTATTGCAAATCTTGCACCTACATATTTCCAATTCCACATTTTGTTTTTCCAGATTTATTTCACGCAGGGAATAGATTCACAAGCAAGAGACTTTCCTCCCCATAACAATTTAGCTCAACAGACATTTGGTCTTTCTTATGGGCTTACAATACTTCCATATCCAAGACTCTTTCTTCCTACAATTCATTCTTTACACAACCAAACAAATTGTTAGTTTCTCATGTTTATATATATATATATATATATATTCTCACCACATTTAAAATTTCATTACAACCTTTCTTAAATTTTGCATTCTAACAGTTGCATCACATCTATATAAACATGAAAGGAAACATCATCCCTTACATATGCATCATTTCAGGCTACCAAATTTTCAAAATGTAATTCAGATATCAATTGACTTTAATGAATCTGCCAACATTCGTGGCCACATTCATAACCAATGCACCCTTGCATTGATTTCAAGTTTTCCACACTTTATGACAAGCACTTTTCCATGGTGTGTTGGAGCTTAGCCAAGCTCTTCACCATATGGATTATTCATCTTCGTTCATTATTGCAGCCATACTACGCTTCCTCTATAGGTTGATCATGATCCCAAGTCGACACATATGAAAGTATAAGTTTCTCTTGAATGTACCCAAGCATTCTTTCTTTGTTAGTAACCAAGGTGCCCACACTCATGGCCACCCAAATTTTCTTTTCTTTGACACCCATACAATGTAAGTAAAATTTCAGAAGGTCCACCTTCCTCAATGGAAGGTCCATTGTATTCCCTTTATGCAAACATGCATTTCCTCTAAGCAATTCCATGAAATGTGCTAACTATGAGCACCTTTATTCCCATAGAGATGTGACCTCGGCTCTATTATTTTCAGGCGCTATCCTTTCAGCTCCCATATCCAGGCACTATGATCCTGCCTTAGTCTCTTGTCTTCAAATCAATGGTGTAGATCCGTCTTCCCCCAGATCCAATGGCGGCAAGGAATTGTAGAACCTCAACTAGCTCGTAGTTTAACTCTCCTCTCTATATCCACAATGATTATGGGCCGTCCGATCTATGATCGTATACCAAACTCAAAACAACGCTATATTGAGTTTAAATTATGGTTACAGGTCTCGACATTAACTCGTGTGCATATGCAATCTCTGTAATGATCGCGGGTCATCGATCTTAGCCCTCGATCGATTTTAAACCACATGATTTCCAGATAATAATAATTCCAACACAGAAGTGTTTGACAGAGAATTCAAATCTTCGATTTTCTAAATTCAACCATAGAACCCAATCATAGTATGAGTTTACGTGACATTAACAAGTGGGTTCCTTGCAGGTTCACCCCTGACTGTTCACATATTGGCAGTTCACAACGATTGTGGAACCCCAATATGCACGCTCTTTAGCAGAGAGTTCAGCCTCCGCAATCTGAAAAGTGCTCGCCCGACTCTTTTAATCATGGTCATTGATCCTCCACCCCGAAGAGGTCAACGGTGTTGGTTGATTGTGGACCATGAACTAGTACGTCCGTTAATTTTTCCTTCGCATTCCACAATGATCTCTAACTGTCTATCTAACCGAATGACTGGTGTTTGATCCGTTAACTCTAGTGGACATTGAAGTCAATCTGACGACTGGGATCGGTTTTCTCTCCGATGAATGACTCACATTCATCTCCTTTGTCAAGTCCTTGATTAACCTATTTCGTTCAGGTTTTTCTTCCCGAATCATACTCTACTTGGGTATCCATGGCATACAACTTCCTTTCAAAATTTTGTGCATAACATTAAGACAATAAATCATTTTCAGACATGTCCTAGCATATCTTTATGCACTTCATCACAATATCCTTAATGTTTCCATGAGTGAAACTCAAACAGATCTCGATTGTTTCTACATCAATACAACCATCATCACTATGGTGTCAAAACCTTTACTTTCATCAACGTACCAACTTTATTATCCCAGAGAAAACATAATACCCAACAAGAAAAGAATTGAGGGCTCTCCCCTTATTCCAATTCTTTCTACATCGCCTGGGACTTTTCAGCCCAGTTGAGTTATCTCTAAGGCCTCACTACCTTTTCTTAACATGGCTTCAACCAAGATTATTCAGTCAAACATACTCATTTATTCATTTATTAGTCTTATATTCATTATAATGATGTTTTCAAGATGTAATCCATGATTCTTATATATATAATCTTGTAGCTCATTGCTTAATTCTCAATAGTTATTAAGGTTGTGACTCCGTCCTCCTGGAAGAGTCTTTACATAGTTCCTCCACAGGGAACTCCCTCAGCATGCAAATTCCTTATTGCATATCCATCATTATCTGTGATGGCCTCAACCTTGAGTTAGTTTTAGTTGTTTACCAAATATTCCATAAGGAATATAAACATGCATCTTTGTCATGCATCCAAATTATGTATCCAAACATATTCTAGTTTTGTTAACTTACATCCATGATGTAATTAACCATATGCATAACCAAAAGCCTGTGTGTAGCTTCCATGGGTATATTTCATAGCCTACATACATTTATACTTTAAAATTGGTCAACTCATGATTGTTCAAAATCATTCTCAGGTGATCCTCAAGGCATAATCATTTGCCTCTTATCTTGACAACCGACCATCCTTGCTCATTTACTCTTTCATTTATTTATGCTGGCCTTTCCTGTGAAAATGGAGTACATTACCCTTAATCTATCATTCAAAACAAAACTTTCATGACTCTTAAGAATGGAGTCAACCATGCATTCATGGTATTCATTCAATCTTGGCAAGTGCAATGCTTGTCTCTCATTTCACTCATTTAGGCAGTCACTTCGTGCCTTTAGTATACCTATACTCTTACATCGTACATGTGCATCAATTTCACATTTAATATCATTCATACCTAACTGGTATTTACTATTAGGCTTCATATCAAGAATCTTCACAATGCATTAGATCCATGCACTAAAGCATAAACACACACAACCCAAATGTTCATCATGCAAGCTCATTGCTTGCACCTTTTTCCATGTCATTCACACACATGGACACATTAGACTTCTATATCCTTCTCCCAAGGATCTTCCAATCATTCTTATGATAAGTCTCATAGGGACACTCAACACTAACCTTCCCCCTCAGTTGAGAGATTGCAGTCATATTATGCCTTTAAGCATGTATACACCTATTTGTATACTTGTAGGTGCATCTCTTGCATTTTTATTTTTTTTACCTCATCCATTCACATTGATATTTTAGTTTAAATATTAGTGTTCTTTAGAATAATCCCACTCCTGTAGGATTGCCCATCATTTTCGAAAAGAACTAGTAGGCTTCCTCTACCACAAACTAGCATGATTCAATTTCATTGGAGTAAAATCCCAACTGAATTTTAAATATGCATCCTTCTACTCAAGGAACTTATGTAGATGATTTCCATTTGGCAGTAACATTCTCAACATGCTCATCCTAGCCTTGGTAACCCAAGCTTATGTCTGTACAACAACACATACAATTGCAGAGTGAAGTCAACTTCTTTATTTGGAAACATTAGCAACATATAGTGCAAATTTCCAAAACATCTATCAACAATAAAAATATCTCATTCCTCTCTTCAGTAGAGGTTTACTAAGCCTCTTAGGAATCGGTTAAGATAGGGTGTTATCCATTAAATTCCTCCAAAAATATTTTCATACGAATCGTGCATGAGCCCAAGCAGGACAAGTGTTGTTTCCGTGCTTTGATACCAATTTGTAACACACTTTGCCCCTGAGTATCTTTCCCAGGGATGGGGCATCAAAATTTTGCTATCCTTAACATCTCAAATCCTCTGTCCGAGGTCTTCATCCTCTTCTACTTACCCGTAGTGTTCTAATGACTTCTACCAGGCTAAAATCCGAGCTTTGGATTACAAGTTATGGATTCCTAAAGTTCTTAGGGTGTTCGTTGGTTGAGGTCCAAGTGGCATCCATGTGAATCCACCTCACACGTATTGTCTCCAAGTTTCTTCATCCATCCATCATCTGATCCCACGACTAGACTCAATCTTCGTCTAACACGCAGGCCAATAGGAACTTTGACACTTCGACACTTCGACACTGAACACCTTCTTACTATCTATGCATGAGACCTTCCAGAGTCCTGAAGACCTGAAGTCCTGTAAGCCTGCCACATGGTTTCGACCTTCTTGCCTTTTGGGTCCCTCTATTACGCTACACCCCAAATCCTTCGAACTCTCGAAGTTCCAGTCACTTCAACAACTACTTTGGCTAGGTGGGCATGTACCAGGGGCTGACACGTGTCACATTCCAATAGGTATATAAGGTCTATGAAAAGCAAAAATTGAGCTGAAATGTGGCACATCGATCATGGGTCCACGTCACCTTGGTGACATCTGCTTGCCATGTCACACCATACTAACAACCTTCTAACATCCCTCAAATCTCACAGTCGAGATCTGGCCACATGGACCCATAGATCCACGACTAACTTTACTTCGCGACTCCGGCCTTCGGGAGTTCTACGACGCAAACTCCTCTTTTCTTCCGAAGTCGGTTAGTGTTGGGCTTATGACAACCTAGATCTGATGGTCCAAGGGTATCCATGTAACCCCATAGATCTACAACTCGTAACTTCCACTCAAGGGTCCCTTGGGTCCTATTTTTGGGCCATTCCTAGAGGGACATCTGTCATCCCAAAACACTCCGATAAGAATATGTGGCACCTGCCTCCGGTCATCGACGTCCCCTTACCTTGCTACGAGGTCGCCATACCTGGAAATGCATGTTGGTTGTGGAGCCTGATTATCTTCCTAATTCAGAGGTCCTTTCTTTCAGCCATGTTTATACCCCATGAAGTATTTACACCCCATAAGCATGTACACTCTTCCATGCGGGGGAGTGCAGAGGATGGGTACCCCCTCTACAGGGTCCGGGGGGTCCATCCCCCCGGCTGGGTGGTCTGGGGGCAAGCGGGCCCCCAATGGGGGTTCAGGGGCAGCATCCCCCGATGGGGGTTTGGGGGCGAAGCCCTTGAAGGAAAAATTGCCTTGTAAAACTATATTGTAATTTCATTGTAAATCTGGACCGTTCATTATAAGGTCTTAGATCTAACGGTAGAGATTATGTTAGGGTTTTTTTCCCTAGAAGGCAACCCTCTTTTATGAGGGAAATGTATTGTGGCTATGGATGATGGTGAATATTGTATTTTGAGAGAGGAG
>JZKD02S2321259.1:360857-385888 GCA_000966675.3 Picea glauca
TCCTCGCATGGACGAGGCTTCTTCTCTTTTGGAAAAACTTCAACTTCCAAAAGGTTATTGTAAGCTTTCCTCCGACCCATCATTGGTTGATGGAATGGTCAATCCGGTTCCATCCTCGATCAGTCTGGTTGATCAAGTGGTCAATCTAGTTTCCTCCTTGATTGAACCACAAACCCAAGTGGCTGATCCAGTTCCGTCGTCGATCAACCCCACTCTTCATCAAAAGAGTGACACCAAAGTGGTCGATCTGTTTTCATCCTTGGTCGATCCCACTCTCCCGTTAGAGAGTGACACCAAAGTGGTCGATCCGGTTCTGCCATCGGTCGATCCCACTCCTCCTTTGATGAGTGCCAAAGTGACTGATCCAGTCCCTTCTTCGGTCAGTCCCACTCTTCCTCTAAAGAGTGCCAAAGTGGTCAATCTAGTTTCGCCATCGGTCGATCCCATTCCTCCATTGCGGAATGTTGAAGTGACTGATCCAGTCCCTTCCTCGGTCAGTCCCACTCTTCCTTTGAAGAGTGCCCAAGTGGTCTATCTAAGTCCACCATTGGTCGATCCGATCCAATCATCAGTTGATCCTACCCTCCTTCTAGAGAGTAAACCCGATACTGCCCATGTGTTTCTCATTAATACTGACCTTACTATGCCGACGGGCATTCCTCCTCCTCCTATGGAACCCCCTCCAAGTACTGAAGCCATCCTTTTTGATTGGGGTGCGCTAACTGGACCTCGCTTTCCCTCCCACATTCCTTTCCAGATTACGGTACAGGTTCGTGGTCGGGACGTTCCTCAAACGCTGATATATGAAGGTGCGTTCGTTAGTATTTTGTCTTCTGTTGCTTGGTATGCTTTGGGTTGTCCACAACTTGCACCGGTTACACAGAATCTATTAGCTTTTAACAGAAGAGCTAGTCAACCTTTAGGGATCCTTCCTCAGTTTCCTGTAACTTTGGGAGGGAAAACTGTCTTTATTGATGTCATGGTAGTCCGAGACCCCTTGGATTTTACTTTACTCCTTGGGTAGGATTATGTCTATGMTATGAAATCTATTGTATCCACTCTTTTCCGTGTGATATCTTTCCCTCACGATGGAAGAATTGTGACTATTGATCAACTTTCATTCATCGGCCCCGACTGGGTTACCTCCCTAAGTGGTTCCTATATGCAGACAGTATCGGCCCCGCCGCATGTCAATTATGTGGCGTTGTCTCCCATGACCTCAAATTTCGACGATTTGGATCCAGTAGTTGACATGGTGATCTCTTCGATAGGGTTATTGGAGCCTGATCTCCTTACCCCTTTCATGACCCTCGACATGTGTTCCTTCCAGAGTGATTCTCTTCCATCCGACGAAGATCTCTTGGAAGCCATGACCGAGTTTTNTTTGACGTTACAACACCTCTGTCCTCTTGAAGCGGTCAACGTTGGGTTGACCACATCGTAGATCCGACGGTTGGGATAGTTCCCGGGAA
Organism: Picea glauca; assembly: GCA_000966675.3. Taxonomy (NCBI): domain Eukaryota; kingdom Viridiplantae; phylum Streptophyta; class Pinopsida; order Pinales; family Pinaceae; genus Picea; species Picea glauca. The sequence goes on from JZKD02S2321259.1 coordinate 362,330, forward strand.
TCCTTGGATCTACGACCCAGATCAACTTTGGGCTCTAGGACTTAGGAGATCCGTTTCCCTTACGACGAATACCAAAGTTTTCCGAACTCGCGAAGACTGAAGGAGTTGAGGATTTAACACCTACGCTGCTTCTCCAAATACAACGGTCATGACAAACCTTTGGGTCCTTCTGAATGGATCTCGTTTGTTCATCTTTCCAAACGAAAATATCTTCCCTTTCGAGACTTAAATCTCACTATCCTTCATGAGTTTCATCAGTTTTGAAGGACTTAGGCACTCGCGCGTGCTTTGCACTCTTTCTCCTGAGCTTAACAAACTCCTTTTTCCCAGGAGACTCAAAACAACTAGGAGTATCGACATGCATACAGGGAAACTATGTCCAAGGTCGACGAACTCACAGTTCATATGCTTAAATCTGAGCCACTATAGGGCTCGAGCATTTACATATACAAACCATATAGTTACTTACTTTCTTAACTACACAATCACGCAAAGATAAAGGGATACAATCTAGTCATCAAACAAACATGCACATCCCTGCAACATTCATAGGATATCCAAGTTTAATCTATAGTTATAGTTCAATTACACATGATACGAGAATACTTATCTATTATAGGTTACAGCCAGCTAATTGACTGTGGGTGTCTGCCTTTCCACCCAACCATAGGCTCAGAGGCATTTATTGTTAGCGCTCTGGCCACCCCCGTTCCAAGCCATGACATTACTAGGAAATTTATGCCAATTCTCAAAGGTCCTTTCTCTTTCACAACTTTTGCGAGGTTTATTAGATGCTTCCTCAGCATCAAGCTCACAACCTTCTGCTCAGGTCTTGTTCTTTGCTAGAGATCTCCCCACGTTCTCTTCTCTTCCCTTTTTATTCTTTTCATGCCTTGCACACACATCCTTCCTAAACTGTTCCTTCTGTCAGAAGGAAACTCGGGTCAGTCTGGGTCTGCAGGACCCTGTGGTACTTCAAAATGACCTTCTGCAGCTAGACCATTCTTCCATTCATGGGGGTGGTTGATGGTTCAACCACTGGTCCTTTCTTCATTAACCGATTCCTCCTTGGGAACTAGAGGAGGTTTGTTATCCTCAACAAGGGAAATTTGGGGTCATTCGATATAATGAACCCTCTCTTATTGTTTTCAAATTCTTTCCTCTAGTGATATCATGGCCAATACTTTCAAGGCTTCGCACCCATTCTCAGTTGTTTGCAATTCAAACAATAATACATTTACATTGTTCCCGTGCCATAACATGGTGATTATTATTAATGATTAATTACAAGATGGTGGAAACAAGGGTGTTACAGAATGAGTAGTATGGGTTATTTTGAGGAGAATTCCCATACCAATTGTAGGATGTATATGCCCCTTTGCTACAGTTCTGGCTATTGCATGAGGACCCATGTATATATGGGGAAACATGCATGCCTTGAGGGGGCATGTTGGTCCCTGGACATACTGGGTTATGCCCTCCCAACATTTGGGGAGGAGGGTTTTGTGATGTGCTGTTAGACTCTTATGATGTTCTAACAGTATTTTGATATGAGGGGGCTCCACCATATTGGTTTTCATAGTGGTTGGTTCCATAGGAGGGTAGGGGTTCGATAGGTTGGTTGAAATGAGTCACTAACCCAATAAACCCATCTATATAATTGGATGTCCTTGATTTTGCTAGATCAAATGGTCAAGGATGAGGGGAATTTAGGAGGATTGTGTAAAGATACCCACACTAAGCGTATATCAAATCAAAGTGTTGAGCCTTGCGTATGGATTCATCTTCAGTCCAAGGCATGGTGGTGGTCATGTCTTTGGAAATAAGGGGAAAGAGAGATTTCAAGAACCAGTCCATAAGGATATTATCTTTGAGTTTGATTTTGCACAAGTTGCGCCACTGACACCACTCATGGATATGGTCCATGATGTGTGTTGAAGTGGTTTACCATAAATCATGAACTTTTATAGGTTCATGTCATGATGAATGGATAATTGGAAAAAGGTTAAGAATGAATTGGCTAAGGATACAAAAGTGGCATGTGACCCCACTGTTTTGTTAATATATCATTTGGTTGATGGCCCTTTTAATTATGTCTAGAACAATCGTAATTGGATAGAATCATCTGTGATACTATTGAATGAGCATCATAGGTGGAATGTCAGGATATGATTTGCTGGGTGTTTTCCCAACTTCCCATCCAAAATTTGAAATGTTTGAGGGCAATTTGGTTGTCATTAGGGGCCATATGGAGTTATGCAAAATGGGATCATTGGTAAGTTTCATCAAGTTTGGAAGATTGAGGGAAACCATATATGGAATATTGATCATATGTGGGGGTGGTGGCGACAATGGGTTTTGTTGTGAAACACCTACCATTGGGCTTGACTGATGGGAGTTGGTTCTTGATTCCAAGAGGGTTGTGATGAGTAGTTGATCCTAACAAGGATGATCTAAGTAGGGATGAGCCTAACAATGCCACATTAAAAGGTGAATACAAATGGGGGGATCAAACATGCAAAGCATCAAGATCGGGAATGCCTCCTAGCACTAGTGGAAGGCCTTGCAAGCACCAAGAATGATGGGGTGCCAAAAGGTACCATATGGTTCCAAAATTGCAGTGAGTGTGTGAATTTCAAGTGGAAGATGCTAAACCATGTTTTGTGTAACAAGTGGCCTAGTTAAAGAAAAATACGTAAATAAAACTAAAAGAATTGAATTAGTGATAACAACAATGTTGGTATTTTAGTCTAAAGTAATATGTGTTTTGATAGAATGAAATCGTTCACACAATTATGTAAAAAATAAAAAACACGTGTCCTAAAGACCCGGTGTCCTTCCTCTCAAAATATAATTGGGTCTTCCAAGAGTCCTCACTAATGGGGCCTAAAGCCACCGATGATCAATAGTGAAGGTATGAAATAATAAATTATAATGAGGGGTACTGGGGGCATGTCTCAATGGTACTAAAAACATTCCCAATAACTAACAAAATCTGATTCAGGTGTGAATGCATCCCACAAATGCCACCTAGGTGGAAGCCCTAAGTTTTGGTAACTGGGTTACCTTCTTCAAGTGTGGGCAAGGGACTCTCAATCTCAAAAAGCATTCATGAGCCTAAGTCTATCAAGATTTGGGTGGCTTAAGAAGACTCGTAGGAACAACCAAACCTAAGCCTTTTCCCCTTCATGGGTATCTCCCTTCCTTGGTTTGTGCACACTTGTGATGAAGGATTTTTAAGTATGCTGAGACAAGTTCTATATTTCAAATGAAAAGTGATGACGGGTGGGTATTTGGATAGCTACCCTTGAAATCCTAGCCAACACTACTTAATTATCTTGTGGCCTCACGATGGAGGAATTGGGTGTGTTGATTAGAGTTATATTTTAAGGGTTTGAAATTGGCGTCTTGAACCTATTTGTTTTGTTTACCAAGTGCCATAAAAATTATTATAGACCTCTTTAATATTTCTAGTCTACCAAGATAAACAAATGTGAGCATACTTTGAAAGAGGAATTTTAATCCTTCACGTATGTGCTCAAATGTGAAGAGACAACAATGTGATGTGAGAGTAATTGATAGATTTCAAGTCCTAGAAACTAGATTGAAAGCATATGAACATAAGTGATCCTTTACTTTGCCTTTAAATTTCCATATGATGTTTGCAAACTTGAACAAAAGCTCTTAATGATGATGCTTTTGCAAAAACTATGAAGAGGTTAATAAAATTAGAGATGCACACATATGGGGTGCTTACTCCATCTAATTAAGCAATAGCTGATTTGTGAATTTTCTAGGGAGGCAAATTAATCTCTAAGTCCTTTTGATTCACCAAGGTCACTCAAAAGTGTGAGGTGAAGAGAAAAATATGACTAAGAGAAAGCTTCTAGTCCCGATAAAGAAAGAACAAGGTGGCAATATAATTGATTGCAATTTTCTAATCTACATGTCCACGCGCAACATAAATGCAATAGTTCATCCATGTCGCAAGGAAACAAGAAAACTTGATTTTTATCCCCCCTACCAACCAAGTTAGCTAATTACTAAGCAAGAATGGACCTAATACTAAAAATTGTAAGCTTACAATTTGTAGGAAATTAAAGCCTAATACCTAGTTCTAATCCTAAATTGAAATGGTCGTTAAACAATCAAAATAACATACCTACATGGGTCTACACGTAGACGGAGGTGCAAGTTCCATGACATAAGAATGGTTTGGGTCATGGGAATTATGAGGGTTTTGAAGAAACACACGCGCAAGTCTCTGTAACACGGGAATAATTATTATGCGGGGAAAAATGATTGAAAATGAGTTTCTAGCATATGAGCAGGACAATTTAGAAACCTACAATACAATGAGAGTTAGAGAGATCTCCCTAACAACCCAAAGAGAGTGAATTTTGGGTTGGAACCCAAGTAGAGCCACCAATATGTTTTGGTGTATTTCTTACAAGAGTGAGCAAAAGCACCAATTTGTTATAGGTAGGCTACAACACTATAGACAAACAAATGTTAGTTTGACAAGTCCACTAGATGAGTATCATTGCAAGAGATAAAAATAAAGAAAAACATGCTATAACCATAAACTTGAAAAACAAAAGTTTGGGAAGCAATAATACCCTTCTATTACCAATGAAATGACTTGGGCCTTGAGTTGTATACTCGGGGAGAATCATTTGAACGAATGAGCTCTCACACTTTTTGTGGGAGTTATTTTTCTCTCCAAATAACCTCTCTCTTCAAGGGAAGAGATCAAGAACAAGCATGGAGGTATGAATTGTCAATATGAAGGTATAAGACAAGAGGTCTCAATGTTCATCTCAATAACATAACTTTGTTGAAATCTTCCTCTTTGAATTGCTACTCCATGTCCTCTATTAATAAGACAAATTCAAGCTTCATTAAAAATAGTTCTGAGTGTGAAAGAACTTAGTTTGAAGTGTAGATCCCCATGCATGAGGAAACTTGGAACTACCCACGGATTGATCATAAATGGTAATGGAGCTTGAGGGTTACTTGTACACCAAACTAGGAGTACCTTAGATGGCTTGTCTCCCTTAAATGCATTGAATTTAGTTGATATGTTGCATCTTGCCTCACAAATGAATAAAATCCCATTGACAAGCCTCACAAGTGAATAAAATCCCACTTAATATAGTTTTATTGCCCCCTTTTGAGGTGTTGATTTAATGCCACGATGTTGCAATTGTGATGTTGTATTGATGATGTATCAGATGATCACCTGTGTAACTTCGTGAGTGATTTTTAGGTGAAAACACAAAGGAAATCAATTTGTATAGGTTCATTAGGCAAGGTCGCCCCTTGTCTCTAATGCTTTATGTCACGACCATTGAAGTGCTGGGATAATTGCTTAATTCTAGAGTTAATCAAGGACACATTTGAGGGATTCCTCTTCTTGAGTTGGAATCTGCCTAATTAGTTAATTGTCATTTTGCTAATGATTCCTTCTTGACAATCTTAGAAGACCAACAATCCTAGAATCATACGATAGAGAGCTTGACTATTTTCTGCACTGCCTCAAGATCTAGTATTCGATGAGCTAAGGCCCAATGCTACCAATAGGCTCTAGAGCCAACACCCAATGCGTAAGTAGCTTATCATTGAAAACTAGACTTGGGTTCATCTGGTCCAAATCTCTAAGTTCATGGGTTTCCCTTTTTCTTTCGATGCCCTCCTTAAGGACGTAAGGGAAGTGGTGATGTAGTGGCTAGAAAACATGATCAATAAGCAAATCACTAAACCTATGACATTTGTAGTGAAGTTAAAAATCTATCCGACCAACATGAAAAACAACAAAAATGGAAGAAACTTTAATAGTAGACTTTAATAGTAGATTCATGCAGGGATATAATCTGTATATCTATATATTCAGAGGTTATTAGCCCATTCAAAAAGATGAAGTAGATAGTCCTTTACTCGAGGCGGGGTAGTCATTTCACACACCCTACTTCCCCTATGGAATATTGTCGCTAAAAATTACGAAATAAGGGCTCTGTACCTACCCTGCCCCAATATGTCCGAACCAAAAAAAAAGTAAGCTTATTCTTTGCCTCAGCGGCCTACAACACTATTTTTCGGGGCGGTGGGTGTAATATGGAAGTTAATGTCTCTTTCTTCGATACAAATGAATTGGTACAAATTCATTTTAGCCGGAGTAGTCAATTTATCCTTCTTGCTAACTCTCATAATAGGCAGGCTCATGTTATTCTTTTACAACCGCCCTCAAACATAACCTAGCGTTTCCCCTACGTGACTAATCATGTGATTTTCTTTGCTGTACTAAAGTGTTGGGTGAGACACATGTCTACTGCTATTCTTGTTAGGTCCCTTTTAAGGTAGCCTATGGCTGACTAGAAAAGGCTTCCACAAATTTCTCTAGGCCAAAACCAAATCAAAGGTTAGGTTTCCATAGGGCTAGTTGGGATTTACACTTACCTTAAGAGAATTTGCGGGACTGGGAGTGATTAGAACTAAGGTTAGGGCCCAAGTGTTATTTTCCAAGTGGGTGATTTGGGATATGGAAGGTAAAGAGACTTGGAATGTTCTTCTTAGACATCAAGTAAGATAAGGGGTGTCACTAGGAAAAAAGATATGGCGAGGCATCTCTTTACAAAGTTTTTTGGTAACCCCCTCCAAGTTGAAATTCTAGGTTCTTTTGTTGTAGAAAGTGTTTGGAAGACATAGGAAGTAAGTAAACCCTTCCTAGCTTGGAAAAAATCTTCCCTTAGATACAATCTTTCATTAATGAACGTTGCTTATGGTTTTCACCTTTGATTCTTTTTGTAGGTAAGCCACTCATCAAATCCTCCTAGTTTTATTCCCTGAGGCTTTTTTGACAAGGCATTCACTTAGTCATAATGATCTATTTAATGGCTTCTTTTTAGTCATAATGATATATTTAATGGCATTCATTTAGTCATAATGATATATTTAATGGCTTATGGTGGTCACCTTTGATTCTTTTTGTAGGTAAGCCACTCATCAAATCCTCCAAGTTTTATTCCCTAAGGATTTTTTGACAAGGCATTCACTTAGTCATAATGATCTATTTAATGGCTTGCCCATAAACTAGGTTTCATTGGCTAAACTCAAAAAAAAGTTCTCCTGGTTAATGTTGATAAGATTGTCATGGACCAAATGTAGTGGCTCATCCATGATGACTTGATATTAAAATTATGCCTTCCATCACGTCGCACATGGTGGCAAGATTGAAAATTAGGTACAACTATTGCCTTCCACATGTACAAGTTGGACATGGGTTACAAGTGGCTCTGTTATAAGCCATTACTTGAAGGTTGGATGAACAAAGTTTGGTGGTTGAAAATCCAAGCAAAGTATATGGTTATTTTGTTTAAACAACACATTGAAGCCCATTCTTGAGCCAAACAAAACATTCTTTGTGTGGAGCTTAGTGGTAGGAGGTCTACCTATAGACAAAAGATTCAAATACTTGGTAGTGTAAAACCCATACTATTCACAATGTGGTCATGCAAAAACCTTGAAATACCTTTTATGGTTATGTCCCCTCACTTGAAATCTTTAGGCCTGGGTAAAGTTTGTTTATAAACAATAGTTCCTTGCATTATTGACATGGTGGTCTACCTTGCTAAACAATCACTTCCCATAAGCCATTGAGTTTCAGGTCACTTGGAAGTTATTCCAAACTAAAGTCCTCTTTTTGATATGGAAAAAAGAAATGATGCTCAATTTAATGTTGTTGCATCATCACTTTGATTCTCTTAGTTCAATGCAACACTAATGTGTGCAAGCTTGCTCTTGTAGATCACTATATAGACCCACAAAGTACAGTTGGAGATGGAGCATCTCCAACAACTTATTGAGTATTGGCACTGGGCCCCATGTATGATGAGAAAAGTACCTCTATATCCTCATGGTTGATAGGGGCCACCATCTCAACCTAGTTTCACTAGGTCAAATCACAATGGGCCTCACCACAGGGTTGGTCGATAGGTTCGAGAGAGTCAGGAGCACATTCATAGTCTTTCTATTGGACCCCTATGTCATGACAAACAATTTCCTACTCTAACACTTACTATCTTGGAGAGACCCTAACCCTAGAGTCACATATTGATGTAGGCTTGAGCCTCGTTGTTTCTATCGATGTCGATCCTATAACAACTGAGCGGGGTAAGGCTTGGGAGAACCATGACCGCCCTCCTCCTACCATTGGTTGAGTTGTAGAGTAGTTATCTATATTGAGTATAGGCCTCATGTTTATCATTGAAATTTCATGATGAAGGGAGTTTTGGATTAATCCAAGGTTAAATTTTGAGGTGTTGACTTTGCTAGTGAAAAATAATGACAACTTGTTTTTAAGTTAAAACATGCACATACTTTTGCCAATTAATATAATTTAAAGGAAACTTTAATTGAAAAAATCATAAATAATAAAGAATATAAAATTTAGAAAATGAACATTTTTTTTGAAAGATACCATAGATCTCTAGTTATGTGTATTGAATCATAATTTTACTTATTGTAAATCACAATTTTGACCAAACATCAACCCACTAACCATAAACCCCACTAATACAATCATGGCCCCACTAGTACAATCATGGAGAAAACCTCACCATATGAATAGGACAAATATTTGGTGGGTGGGGAAAGATTCTCCCCATTTCAACTTACCAACACTCATGTGTATGCATTCATACATAAATAATTATAACATGGTTAATTAATGTGTATGTATTCAAACATAAATAATTATTACATGGTTAATTATAAGGGATGTTGGTATTCCCCACAAAGATCCAACTCCTCTTTAACACATCTAATAATGATAATGATCAGGGTCCAAATATTAAATAACAATATATATAATATTGAGAATCGTTATGACCATATAAATATGCTAATTTGTTCCGTAACCCCATGCCAACAACAATTCCACATGACATTGCATGAATAGTATTAATTATTCTAAGCGTGTGGAAGAAAAAAACAAACAAATAATATTAAGTACCAAATTCTAATATAATACAAAGAAAAGGTGTATTGGACGACTCATGCCAAAACAACTCACGTTAAAATATATGATTAGGGGGTTTGGCAATCCTTTTAAAAAAGTGTTTAGACACCAAAAATAAATGTTTATTGTTTTTAAAGGTTAAGAATATGTAATATAAATTAAAAAAATTAAATTAAAATTGGTTAAAAATATTTATAATTAAATAAAATTTAAACATAAAAATAAAAAATAAAATGTTTTTTATAATTGATAAAATATTAAAAAATAAATAATTTTTAAAATTGAAAATAAATAATGTAAAAATCTAAATTTTAAACTACAACATAAACAAATAAATTTAAATATAATAATTTATTTTTAAGGTTATGATGAAGCGAGATACTAAATTGGTATATGAGACCCCCTTGTTTGTGGGAGAAGGGATTTTGTAGCGATGTGACTACTAAATTCTAGGAAGGTATACATACCCTACTCTCCTATGGATTTGAACTTGTGGAGGAAAGACACATTCTTAACCATTAGGCCCACTCACTTTGTATTGAGACTCTTCGAATTTGCATAAATTATTTTTATTTTTAATATTATTTTTATGATGTAATTTGTTTTTAATTTTATGTAATTTTCATTTTTTTTTTAAAATTCTCTTAATCTTAAGTTGTTTTCATATATATAGTTTAGTTTGTTTAATTTTAATTTTATTTATATTTATGATTTTTAAAATTAATTTAGTTCTTTATTAATTTTGGATTTATTAAGCATTGAGAGAAATCAAATTTCTTCACACGCAAACCTTCTTTTTAGTGTAAAACTTGAAGAATGGTTTGCATCTCAAAGGATTTGATCACTCTCGATGCTTGATATATCCAAAGTTAAGATGGATTTAGGGTGGTTTCGATTGGGGGAAACCACTCAAAATTTTAGAGGATCATCATTGTATATACTACATGTTTTAGATGAATTTGATTCTTTGAAATTTACTAAGCATCATCTATGATCTAGAGAGTACTATGAAGAAAACCACTTCAAAAGTTATATGAAAATTAAGGTGAATAGTGATAAAGTAACAATATAATATTTATTGAGGAAGCAGGTGAGTCGTAAAAAAGTAATAGAATCCATATAATAAATAACATGTAGATTATGCAATGAACAATTTCAAATTGTATTATTTAGCTTTTCTTTTACCTACACTTGCTAGCTTTCCCATCTTTTCATATTGATCATATGCGAAAGGAATTTGATTTCAAAGACCATTCAAACCTTTAACCTGGGATATTATAGTGAAGGTCATACCCTATCTCTCTTGCTTTCCCATAGTAATAGTCGCTTTCTCCAACCTTATATGCCCGTCATGATTCTATTTACATTCTAGTGCATGCTTTTGGTTTTAATGCATTGTATATATCTTAATATTATAATGGTTTTAATGTGCAAATATTAATAGAGGAATCACACCCAACCAAAAAAAGGGCATTGTCGAAACGTTCTACATTTTGGCATTTTTTGTGGGAATCTGATGATATAAATTTGGGTGAAATCATAATTTTCTGTTGTTTAAATTACATTTTTGAATGCATAAATGGATTCAACGTCTCGAAAAACCCTTGGGGCACTCAGATTATATAGACTTAACCATTCAAATTTGCAGATCCAACAATTTCTCACCGAATTTCGGGAAAAATTAAATGAATAATATCCCCAGAAAAGAGCTAAAACGTAGAATGTTTAGACTACAACCAAAAAAATAATGGACTTCAGTGTATGACCAAAAATCTCTTTCACAACATTATAATATGTATTTTGAAATTGGTTCACACTATGTTATTGTTAACGCTGTTTCACTTGATAATTGCACTGTCTCATTGTTTTTCTTTGTAAACTATTCATGCTACTTTCTATTAACTGTGAAAGGAACTATACATTGTTTGTGCTTCTGGTATGCCACTGGGGAAACTAGAATAGCAACAAAAAAACACTTTATCAACCTTCAATGTCTTCAGAAACCAATTTGACTTGAAACCACAAACCATGATATGTTCCAAACTAAAACTAGCATAAAAAAGTCTAAAAGGTATCTCCATATCATGTTGATTTCTAGATTGAGGTGGGGATACAACTCCTTGACCTCTAGAATTTAAAAGAAAAAAATAAAACTTAAGTATCATGAGTGAAATTAGACAAAGGGAGGATGGTTGTCCGTTCTTGGAACCTGGGGCCGAGGGTAGTCCATCTTGGAGAAGTCTAGATTGACGATTTTCTCAACAATTAGGTTGATCTTGTGGTCCATGAGCTTGATTTGGAGTAGCACGTCATCAAGTTGGAGGAGAATCTCCTAATGGGCTTCATTTATTTTTAGAAACACTTTTCCCATGAGCATCTTCATGTGCCAATGAAGGTTGATTGTGCTATAACACTTGGATTCTCTAACCCGCGAGGAACCAGGGTCAGGAATCCAGGGGAAAATATTCTCATCAACATCCTCATTTGAAATGAAGTGTCTGTGATCTAGATTATTTTCAGAACAAAATGAAAGTAGATATATTACAATGAAACACTCATGAAAATTTCCAGAAACAAAGAAATACATCAACACTTGATTTCTATTAATGAAAGAATTGTAAAGAGACTGTAAAAATATAGAGTGTAAGACTCACTAGAATGGTGGCATCTTTATCTCTAAGGAGAGATGTGACGGATACGCTCATTCACTAGAAGATGATTACAATGAGGCTTTGAAGGCATTTATATGATAAACCAGAATGCCAAAACCCTAGACATCCAAAAACCTAACCCTAGGAGATGAAATGCCAAAAGTCACGTGGGCCCCGTTTGGGTAAGTTAGTACATTAACTTCCCTGGGTCACAACTTTTTCATACGATCTCCGTTTTAGGCGGGTGATAGCCCATTGGAAAGGTCTTTTCGAGAACTACACATTACGCTGTCAAATTCTGACTCCTTCTATAGTTTGGCTGTGGTGAGCCAAAAAAACACTGTTTAGGGCCCCAAAACGGATCTGGAAGTACAAAAAGATGTGCTGACATGAAGACATACAAAATAATCCATTTGGATTAGGTGGGAGGCCACCAATATCCACCTGAAAGATGTGTAAGGCTTCATAAAAACCCAAAAGTGTAGAACCCACAATTACAAAGAAGTACAGAAGAACGTGCTGCACTAAAAATGGACAGTAGGAACCAGTTGGAATAGGTGGGTGGCCACCAATATCCATCTGGATCAATCCTCCCCCCTTAGGAAGCAATGCTCTCCATTACGTTGAGTGCCCAAGGAAGATGGGAAATCATTTTCTGAAGCTTGGTCAGTTGCGTGCCTTGTTGGAGAAGTTGTGATTCTTTGCTTGTGGAAGACTATCACAAACCTGTTGCTGGAGGGGTTGAATCTATGCGACCAATATATTGTCTCTGGGTTGGATGGGGCATTGTGTAGGCACCATTGTAGGTGAAGAAACAATATCTTCTTCGAAAATATGTTTTTTTTGGATAGAAGGTGTTGAGGCTGCAGTGGTTGTAGTGGTTTTCTGTGCTTCCTTTGAACAAACTGTGAAGAGGATGAATTTTGTAGTATGAGACATTACCTTGCGACACTATTTTGGTGGAGCAGTAGTCAGAACTACCTTTGGTATCTTGTAGAGTTGACCTCCCAGAGTAATAATGACACTACAAGGTCTAGAATCATAGAAAACATGACGTTTCCACATATATGGTTGGCCAAAAACAACATCACAGACATTAAGAGGTGAAATATCACACACTACCTCATCCTTGAAGGGATGGATGCCATAAGACATGTGACACTGCTGGCTGACGCGAAGATCTCATCCTTGTTGAAGCCACCCGATGTTGTATGGTTGCGGGTGTGGTGTTGTTGACAACCCCAACTGTTTGACAATCTTAGCTGAGATGAGGTTCTTTTGGATGTTGTTATCAACAATGAAATGCAATGGGGTCCCCTTCACCCACATATGTGATTGGAAGAGGCGCTCCCCCTCTTCAGGATCTACTAGTTCTTCTAGCTGAATTATTGTGGTCGCGCTATCAGCAGTGGGGTCTGCGTTGATGATCTTTTTATTTTCAATATTTTCTAGATCAGATTTCGAATTAGGGTTCGGCTCCATGTCTTTGACCTCAACCACCAATGATTGTTTCGAGCGACATTCATTAGTGTTGTGCCAAGGGATTTTGTGGAAGTCACACCACTTCCCGATGTCATTCTTCATCTTTACTTCACCCTTTTTGTCTTGTGTCTTGGACTGGTTGTCTAGAGGCTGTTAGTTAGGGCCTTCTTTACCGTGCTTTGGTTGTTGCAAATTTGAAGACCTGAATTCCCATTTGTTGTGGTGCCTAAATTTCTGCTCGATTTTGATAGCATATCGATAGGCAACTCCCAATGATGAGGTGTTTAGGAAATCTATTTCAGTTTGGATGTACCTATGCAGAGCCCCATGGTATTTTAGAACCAGATGTCACTCGAAGTCTTTGATACCCAGCTTGGTGTGCAAGATATGGAAAGTATTTGTGAACTCTGACATTGTTTGGCTCTTCTCTTTTCGTAGTGTGGTCCATCTCATTTACTGGTCTTCATAGTTATCAACATGATAGTACTGTTCTTTGACCACATCCACAAAAAAATTCCAAGTGGGCTTGACCCCATATATTCCAGATTCCTATGTGGAACTTTGCTCCTAGTAAGTTTCCCACCAATGTTTGTCATGGGGGAGAGCCTTAAGGAGTGCGAAGGTGATATTTTCCCTGTCAAAAAAAAAATGAACAAATAAATAACCTTCTAATAGATTTAACAATTTTTCTAGGGCATCCACATCTATCTGACCTTCAAATATGGGAAGATCAAAATTAACTTGTACCTTGAAGGGAGAGGTTCCTCCAAAATGGTCGCTCGATGAAGATGCTCCTGTTGCTATCGACAGACGTTGAAGGATGTGTGCAAAATTCTCCATCATTTGGTCCCTCTGTCGTGTAAGAGATTACTCAAGCAACATGTTAATAGAATCTTCTTCTTCACCGTTTTTCTTTTTTTCCGCCATCGAGGGTTTCTTGGGTGTGCAAGAGTGATTTTCCTCAAGAGAGACAAACTCAAGACCCAATTGGCTATACTCACACCTCGTCGGGGACATGCACTGAAAAATGATCAAGAGCAGCTTGCTCTGATACCACTAATCTAGATTATTTTCAGAACGAAATGAAAGCAAAGATATTACAATGAAACACTCGTGAAAATTTCCAGAAATGGAGAAATACAACAACACTTGATTTATATTAATGAAATAATTGTAAAGAAACTGTAAAAATACAGAGTGCAAGACTTGCTAGAATCGTGCCAGTTTTATCTATGAGAAGAGATGTGATGACTATGCTCATTCGCCAAGATATGATTACAATGAGGATCTGAAGGCCTTTTTATGATAAGTCTGGATGCTAAAACCTTAGACATCCAAAAACCTAACCCTAGGAGATGAATCTCCAAAAGTCACGTGGGCCCCGTTTTGGTAAGTTAGTACATTAACTTCTCGGGGTCGTAACTTTTGCATACGATCTCTGTTTTAGGTGCATGGTAGCCTATTGGAAAGGTATTTTTGAGAACTACACATTACACCATCAAAATCTAACTCCGTCTATAGGTTGACTGTGGCGAGACAAAAAACCACTGTTTAGGGCCCCAAAATGGACCTGGAAGTACAACAAGATGTCTTGACATGAAAACATACAAAATAATCCAGTTGGATTAGGTGGGAGGACACTAGTATCCGTCTATGAAATATCCTTGATCCCGCAGATCAAGATATTTGTTACTGATCCAATGTTCTGTCTTGTAGATCTGATACACTAGGTGTTTCTGGATGCATTTCAGTTGTGTGTTTGTGATCTTTATGGTTATTACATGTGCATGTTGGTTATTTCAGGTGCAAGTTGGTTATTGCATGTGCATGTTGCGTATTTATTGTTTAAACAATATATAAAGGATGCATTTGGAAGTAAAGAACATCAACTGCCCAATAACATATATTATGCGACTCAAGCATGGAAATACAACAATACACTGAAAATATAGAGTACAATCGTCAACTAGATCTCATGGATCGTCACTGGAACACAATCAAATAACATAAAAAAATACCCGTGATCATAAGATGAATGTATATCTGATGCATGCACAGATAAATCGATAGAAATATGCGACTTCGAAGAAATACGGTAACCGCTACCAGCTGGAAAACTCGTCCGGAAGGATAGACCACTAGAATGCGTCGGAAACTACTCTAATATAAGCACCCTGGTCTCTAGACTAGAATGGATGAGTGCTGGATATCAGATTTGGCATCTGAGGTATTGGATCTGGACCCCTGGGGGGTTTACACACCTCCTGGGACACTGGATGTGCCCCAAATGATTCCACTGATGGAATCAACTGCCATAGGGGTCAAAATGATCACCTCGCCAAATGTAGAACTAGGTTGGAAGGGTTTCCCCAGATCTGTCATGATGCTCCGTCTGCAACCCCAAATGTACTGTCGAAAGAGCTACGCCCTAAATGGCTGGATGATGCACTCTGAAAGATTCCACCATCCGAATATGATGATAAATGGCTCAATGGAAGCGCCCTGGTTGGATCTCCACTGGGTCAGAAGGAAACTGCAATCTGAGCTAAGACCTTGTGCAACTCCACAAACCCTCAATCTGACTTGCGCCCTCACTGGCTGAGCTGCGCACACTGTACTGAATACTCTTGAATAGCTCGGTGAAATACCTAGATGGTATCTCTGATGGGCTAGGGTGTGCCTCTCAACATCGAAACCGATCAATGGTGGTGGTTTCCTCTGGAAATCCAAAAAACAACAAGGAGGACTCTCTTCCTCCTCTGGGAACTCTCAACATCAAATCATAACAATGCATAATGAAGAATTAGGTCAAATTCCTCCCTTTATACCATTCCTAATCTAGTTCACCATTTACCTCACTTAAGCTAGGTGCTTTTCCTCCTAAGGTGAATAATTAATTAATTAAGTCCCCCTTTAACACCTTTTCATTCTAATTCTTCGTTGACTTAGGCTTAAGTGACTTTTCCTNAATCGGAATACCTCCCTAAAAAACAACTCTGCTACCTGTATGGCCTTGTAGTCTGTGGGTATGGTGAAGAAATGTGTAAATTTGGTCAGTCTGTCGACCACCACAAATATACAGTCCTTGCCCTACACTCTAGGAAGGCCTGTAATGAAATGCATGGAAATGCTCTCCCATTTCTACTCTGGAATGGGTAGAGGCTCTAATATCCCTGCGTGGTGTGTCTACTCGGACTTGTTCTGCTGACAAGTTGTGCACTCTTGTATGTGTTTCAACACATCATCCTTGATACCTTTCCATGAGAATCTCTCCGCGATCTGCCTATATGTTTTGAAGTACCCCTGATGTACTACTATAGGTGAATCATGACATACCTTCAGAATTTTCCCCTTCAGGGTGGATTTTGGAACCAAGTAGATCCGGTCCTTGTAGAAAATGACGTCATCAAGAATCCAATATCTATCATTAATCACCTGTCCGCCCATCACCTCAAAATCATTTTTTTTTTTTTGAGTATTCCATCAACAAATGAGCTTTCCAATTTGTACAAATGTCCATCATCGAACATCCTGCTGGCCTCTTGGACAAGACATCTACCACGATATTCCTTTTTCCTTTGACATACTCAATGTCAATGTCAAAGGCTTGGATCTTTGAGACCCACTTCTACTTCCTCTCACTGAGGTCTTTCTGATCAAGGAAATACTTGAGACTATATGATCAGTCTTCACTACAAACCTACTGCCAACCAGATACTGCCTGAATTTGGTTAAGGCATGCATGATCGCTAGCGTCTCCTTTTCATAAATAGGATAGAGTCTCTCTAACTCGTTAAGATTTTTTCTCTGAAACATGATGGGGTGGACCCCCTACATCAAAAMTGCTCCAATMTCCACTCCTGATGCATCACACTCTAAGACAAACGACTGCGAGAATTATGGAAGGGATAGAACAAGGCATGTGCTCATAACCTCCTTCATTTTGTCGAATGTTTGCTRTGACTCCTCTGTCCAATGAAAATCACCCTTCTTGGTCAAGATTGTGAGTGGTGCTCCCAACTGTGAAAAACCCTTGACAAACCGCCTGTAGTAACTGCATAACCCAAAGAATCCTCTCAACTTCRTGAGATTCTTGGGCATTGGCCAATCCAAAATGGCCCCGATCTTTTCCTGATGAAMCTACACTCCCTGCCCACTAATGATATTCCCCAAGTACAATAGTTCTCTCATGCCAAATTCACATTTGGATTCCTTGGCATATAAATATTGTGCCTRCATAATACCCAAGACCTCCCCCAAATGTGCTAGATGCTCATCCCATGTCTTGCTGTAGATCAATATGTTGTCGAAGAATACCGTCAACTGTCATCTAAATATTTGATTCATGCAAGATTGGAAAGTGGCTGGTGCATTGGTCAATCCAAACAACATGACCAAGAACTCAAAGTGTCTGAAATGGCATCGAAACACTATCTTCTCAATGTCCTGCTCCCTAATGCTGATCTGATGGTATCCTAAGTGTAGATCAATCTTAGTGAAGAAGAATGACCATGTAACTCATCCATCAGCTCATCTATGCGTGGAATGGGGTAACGATTCTTGATCACTTTCTTGTTGAGCGCTCTGTAATTGATGCACATCCGTAACGTGCCATCCTTCTTCAGTACCAGGATGACTGAAGATGCAAAAGGACTCATGTTGGGCCTGGTGTGCCCCATAGCAAGCAATTTTTTGATTGCTTTCTCAATCTTGTCCTTGAATTTCTTGGGGTGCCTGTAGGGTGTTGTAATCACTGGTGTAGCCCCTGCCTCTAACTCAATCATGTGCTCAAAACCTCTGTCGAGGAGTTTCCCTACTGGTATCGACCCAAATACTGACTCATACTGACCTAGAAGCTCTATGATTTGTGGGTGGTAATGCTCCCTACCCTCAGAATCCTTCTGCATGGTGATCAAACACTCTGCTGTGTAAGCCACATCTCTATGATGAAAGATCTGCTCCATCCTCTTTGTCGATACTTCTCGAGGTGCTTCTGTAGACATGCCCCTCAGCATAAATTGCTATCCACTGACATCTCTGAAGCTCATGGTCAACATATGATAGTTGAACCCAATCTCTCCCAATGAATATAACCACTGCAGTCCTAAAACGACATCAATATTTGATAGGTCAACTACATAGAAGGTGTCTATCAAGGTGTAGTTGCCTAGTTTAACCTCTAGGTCGGGGATCATGTCCAAACATGTCATCGTGTATCCATCAACCACTGCCACATGGAATCCCTCAAACTCCTCTGTGTGTAACCCCCTTCTGGCTACTAAGGACCCATCTATGAAGGTGTGGGTGGCCCCATCATCAACTAAAGTTATCATGCATTGGCTCTGTACAAGGCCCTTGAGCCTGAGAGTGTTGTACCTGGTTACTCCTGAAAGGGTGGCTATGGTTCCCCCTTTCACCTCTCTATGAGGTTTTGCCTCCTCCTTAGGCTGTGCTCTTGCCAGTATTTGAGGTTTCTTTGGCTGCTGCTCTGGCTCATGAGTGGTCTCAGTCTCTGAATCACTATCTGTCTGTGCCTCAATATCCTCATCCTCCTCCTCACTGCCTAATTCCACTTCGATGTAGTGGATTTGTCCCTTTCCCATGCATCTTTGCCCTGGGACCCAAGGGTCTCTGTAGAAGAAGCAAATATTCTTCCTCATCAACTCCCGTCTCGTATCATCATCCAATTTGGGCTTGCCCTTCCATTCCCTTTGAGGATTCTTTTGATCCTTGTCTCTCTGTGGTACAAAGGGTTTGGTGAAGGGTTTAGTTTTTGGCACTGAACCCACCAAATCTCTAGTGTGTCAGATGAAATCTTGTAAGGTATGAGGCTAATAGGCCTTCACCCATCCTCTCAAGGGTTCCGTGAGCCCTTCTATGAATATCATGACCAACCGGGGCTCATATATGTCTGTCACTGCCATCGGTACCCTATGAAACTCTGAGATGAATGCCTTTGCTGTGCCAGTTTTTCTCAACTGGGCTAGATCTATGAAATGGATCTCTAGATCCCTCCTGTCAAATCTATCCATGAGTCTCTCTGTGAACTCTCTGTAGGAGGTGATGTGACTGTGACCCAATGTCACCAATCCGTGATACCACCACTCGTGTGCCTCACCCTCTAAGTGTAAGGTGTCATAACTGATGGCCTTTGCCTCAGTCATCTAGTTGAGCTTGTAGTAGGTGTCTAGTTTTTATACTCAAGCTCTGGCGGCTCATTTGGGTGATCCGTCAAAAGAAGGTATGGTGAGTTTACCAACTTTTCATATGAAATCAATGTTATGCCCTTGCTGCTGTTGCTAATGTGGTCCTTCCCTCCGTGGCTCTCTGGGGTAGTTCCTAAGTCCGAGTCTACAATAATAGACTAAGGTCATATCCTGATGGAAGTCATGGCCCAATGCTGCATACTCTCTCTGATAATCTGCAATGTCCTCTGCATTGGTATTTGTGCTACTACAGGGGGTGCCCTCTAGAAATTGGGAAACAACGAATGTGGGATCCTACTCCCAGAGGTGTATGTGCGAGTGGGTGACTTGGGTCTACTACCTGCCCCTGAGTTCCCCCATGCTACATGTGGGGCTTGTGTGCCCAGGATGTCTACCATAGCTAGTATATCTGCTACCTGAGCCAAAGACTAAGACATGGTCTGTCGACTAGCTAGAATATCCCTGATAACCTACATGAAGGCTACATCTGGATCCATGGGGGCCTTACCACTGCCCTCTGGTCACTCAAATATGTCACCTAGCCTCCTCTTTGCTTCGCACTCGACCTCGCGCTCTGCTCTTCTCTCTTCTTCTCTGTGTGCCTCTTCTTCTTCCTCTGAACTGGGAGGGAAGGGAGGAAAGTTAGGCCTATCCCTTCTTTCCCTGCGTCTGTTGTAAGTGACATATTCATTACCTACGTGCTCACGACCCTCTGGTTCTTCTGTTGTATTCATTGTCTTTAGTCACAGGCTGGCAGGGCTAAAGCTCTGATACCACTGAAATATCCCTGATCCCACATATCTAGATATTTGCTACTGATCCAATGTTCTGTCTTGCAGATCTAATACACTAGGGGTTTCTGGATGCGTTTCAGTTGTGTTTTTGAGATATTTATGGTTATTGCATGTGCATGTTGGTTATTTTAGGTGCATGTTGGTTATTGCATGTGAATGTTGTATATTTATGGTTTAAACAATATATAAAGGATGCATGTGGAAGTAAAGAACATCAACTGCCCAATAACATATATTATGTGACTCAAGCATGGAAATACAACAACACACTAGAAATATAGAGTATAATCGTCAATTAGATCTCATGGATCGTCACTAGAATACAATCAAATAGCATAAAAAATACTTGTGATCAAAAGATGAATGCAGATCTGATGCATGCACAGATAGATCGACATAAATACGTGACTCCAGAGAAATACAGTAACCGCTACCAGTTGGAAAAATCATCTGGAAGGATAGACCATCAAAATGTGCCAGAAACTGCTCTAATAGAAGTGACCTAGCCTCTAGACTGGAATGGATGAGTGCCAGATATCAGATCTGGCATCTGAGGTACTAGATCTGGACCCCTGGGGGGTCTGCACACCTATTGGGACATTGTATGCACCCCAAATGATTCCACTGACATAATCAACTGCTATAGGGCTCAAAACAATCCTCTCGCCAAATGTGGAACTGGGTTGGAAGGGTTTCCTCGGATCTGTCCCGATGCTCAGTTTGCAACCCCAAATGTAGTGTCGGAAGAGCTATGCCCTAAATGGATGGATGATGCGCTCTGCAAGATTCTACCATCCGAATTTGATGATAAATGGCTCAATGGAAGCACCCTGGCTGGATCTCCACTTAGTCGAAAGGAAACTGCAATATGAGCTCAGACCTTGTGTAGCTCCACAAACCCTCATTCTGACTTGCGCCCTCACTGGCTGAGCTACACACACTGTAGTGGATACTTTTGAATAGCTTGGTGAAATACCTGGATGGTATCTTCGATGGGCTAGGGTGTGTCTCTCAAAATCGAAACCGATCAATGGTGGTGGTTTCCTCCAGAAATCCACAAAACAACAAGGTCGACTCTCTTCCTCCTCTGGGAACTCTCAACATCAAATCATAACAATGCATAATGGGGAATTAGGTCAAATTCCTCCCTTTATACGATTCCCAATCTAATTCACCATTGACCTCACTTAAGCTAGGCTCTTTTCCTCCTAAGGTGAATAATTAATTAATTAAGTCCCCCTTTAGCACCTTTTCATTCTAATTCTCCGTTGACTTACGCTTAAATGACTTTTCCTAAGTATTTTGGCTTAATTCATCGTTTAGCCATCAATTCCTCCTTATTTCTCCATCTTGTTCCCTGTTTGTGCATGAATATAGTCTACGGGAACACACAGACTACTAAGTCACTCCCTGCTGGCCTACTCTTGGGAACGAGACATCACAGAAGTTGTGTAGGGATTCAGACATCCCCAGAAGTGTAGAACCCACAATTACAAAGAAGTACATAAGACCGTGCTGCACTAAAAACTGACAATAGGAGCCAATTGGAATCGGTGGGTGGCCACCAATATCCACCTGGATCAATCCTCCCCCATTAGGAAGCAATGGTCTCCATTGCATTGAGTGCTTAGGGAAGAGGGGAAAGCATTTTTTGAAGCTTGGTGAGTTGTGTGCCTTGTTGGAGAAGTTGTGCTTCTTGGCTTGTGGAAGATTCTCAAAAGCTTGTTACTGGAGGATTTGAATATGTTCCACCAACATGTTGTCTCTAGGTTGGATGGGGCATTGTTTAGGCACCATTGTAGGTGAAGAAACAATATATTCTTCAACAATCTGTTTTTTCTGGATAGAAGGTGTTGAGGCTGCAGTGGTTGTAGTGGTCTTCTATGCATCCTTTGAACAAACTATGAAGAGGATGAATTTTGCAGTATGAGATATTACCTTCCGGTGCTGTTTTCATGGATCAATAGTCGAAACTACCTATGGTATCCTATAGAGATGACCTCCCATAGTAATAATGACACTATGAGGTCTAGACTCATAGACAACATGACGTTTCCACAATATATGGTTGGCCCAAAACAACATCACATACATCAAGGGGGGAAATATCACACACTACCTCATCCTTAAAGGGATGGATGCGATATGACATGCTACATTGTTGGTTGATGAGAAGATCTCGTCCCTGTTGAAGCCACCCGACGTTGTATGGTTGCAAGTGTGGTGTTGTTGACAACCCCAACTATTTGATGACCTTAGCTAAGATGAGGTTCTTCTGGATGCTGTTATCAACAATGAAATGCAATGGGGTCCCCTTCACCCACATCTATGAATGGAAAAGGCGCTCCCCCTCTTCAGGTTCTACTGGTTCTTCTAGCTGAATTGTTGTGGTTGCGACAATAACAGTGGGGTCTGCGTTGATGATTTGTCTATTTTCAATATTTTTTGGATCGGATTCCAAATCAGGGTTCGACTTCCCAGTGTCATTCTTTGTCTTTACTTTACCCTTTTTTTCCTATGTCTTGGGCTGATTGTCTAGATGTTGTTGGTTAGGGTCATCTTTACCATGATTTGGTTATTGCATATTTCCAGACCCGAATTCCTATTTGTTTTGGTGCCTAAATTTTTGCTCGATTTTGATAGCATATCGATAGGCAACTCCCAATGATGAGATGTTTAGGAAATCCATTTCGGTTTGGATGCACTTATGCAGAGTCCTGCGGTATTTCAAAACTAGATTCCACTCGGAGTCTTTGATACCCAGCTTGGTGCGTAAGGTATGGAAACTATTTGCAAACTCCGAAACTATTTGGCTCTTATCTTGCCGTAGTGTGGTCCATCTCATGTACTGGTTTTCATAGTTATCAACAGGATATTACTGTTCCTTGATCACATCCATAAAAAAATCCCAAGTGGGCTTGGCCCCATATATTCTAGATTCCTCTATGGAACTTTTCTCCCATTAAGTTTCCCACCAATGTTTGACACGGGGGAGAGCCTTGAGGAGTGCGAAGATGATCTTTTCCCTTTCAGAAAAAATTTGAACATAGAAATAACCTTGTAATAGATTTAACCATTTTTCTAGGGCATCTGCATTTATCTAACATTCAAATATGGGAATATAAAAATTAAATTGTACCTTGAAGGGAGAGGTTCCTCCAAAATGGCCGCCCGATGAAGATGAGCCTGTAGCTATCGACAGGCATTGAAGGATGTGTGCAAAATTCTCCATCATTTCGTCCCTCTGTCGTGCGAGAGCTTGCTCAAGCAACATGTTAATAGAATCTTCCGGTCCGTCATTTTTCTTTTCTACCATCATCAAGGGTTTCTTGGGCATGCGAGAGTGATTTTCCTCAAGAGAGACAAACCCGAGACCCAATTGGATATACATGGACCTCGTCGGGGACATG
>JZKD02S2321271.1:0-32662 GCA_000966675.3 Picea glauca
TTATGACACATGCCTTTGAATGAGAATATAGATTGGGTATTGGGGAATTGAGAGTGATGTGAGGAGGGGTGAGGGGCCATAGGAGATTCTAGCTTCATGTGCATGGCCCTATTTAATAGAGAAAAATTTATTGGAGCCATTTATTCTTAGAGAAAACCTCTCGCTATCCAATTGAGCAACAACATAGTCAATGTTGACTTCGTTGTTGCTCCTTCAGATCAAGGGAGGTTTGCTCCAAAATCAGACGGCTCCAATAAATTATTCTTGAAACCAAGAGGAGTTTATTTAGACCATCGCATCTAGGATGTGTATGTGTGTGTCACTATTTAATCTCCTCTCATATTGATTTTACAAAAAATAATATCAATGGTGTTTTACTATTTTCAATCTTGTCGGTTTTAATTTCTATTAGGATTTATTGACATGTCTTAAAAGTATTTTTTGTTTTTTAATAAAAACTAAATATAATTTTTATTTTATTTACTACAATATGCATTTCACGCATTTGCATATGCTCTAGATGTTGTATCAATGCAATACTACATAGTAGAATATAAAATATCAGGTATGTCTTGTCTTTTTTCTTCTTTTTATGATTTCTTAAGTTTCCTTCTATTTATTTATTTTTACATTACCATCATTTATGGGCCACTATGAGGCCAATAATTTTATCTAATGAACCACACCTAAGTATATTGTAGAATATACAATTCCCTTTAGTTCATCATATCATATGATTCACACAACTAATCTAATATTTCAACTTGGTTTTTTGTGGTTGTGTATAAGTAATCCCCTGGATATCATAGTATAAGCATAACCATAATTATGAAATAGAGTATTTGAAATGAATAAGATATAGATACCACTTCCGAGTAGAAATTACAAATCATAGGCACCAATGAACCTAAATACTCATCTCGAGTTCCAAGAAGATGAAAATTACACATCCCACCATCCTAAAAGTGGATAGGCAGTTGGGTGTGTTACACTAATGACATATATACATTCCTATGCTATTTATTACTCTCCTGTGATATTTATTGTAATATTCATTATTTTGTAGAGTATTTATTTAGCACCAAAGGAAATTATTCCACCCTTACCTCTAGAGAAAGAGAAACTGAAAATTTCTTTAGCTATAAATATTTCTACCAATCTATTAACCGGTGTCATTCCACCAACACTTGGAAGTTGCACTGCACTCAAATCATTGAATCTATATAACAATTCCTTAGAATGTTCCATTCCATATTCACTTGGGTATCTACAAGATATCATGGACATGGATCTCTCTTATAACTCTTTATCAAGGACAATACCAATTACTCTCAACAAATTGAAAGAGATTCACTATTTTCATTTACAATTGACTTAAAAAGTGTGGTTTATGGGAACTATGTTTTATTGAATATGTATGCAATAGCTACTCTGTGAATCAAGGAATTTTGCAACTCATAAATGCTTATGGTTGGATATAAGGTGTGGTTGGTGATAAAATACCTATACCAGATCGCAAGTGTCCCTTCCTCATCAATGGAAGGGTATTGGGACACTATTTGAGTCAAGTCATTCATATGGGTTATTTTCAACTTCAACACATGCCTATAAATACAAATCCATGCCATTCATTTCATAAAAAAAATTAAATGTAATGTTATGCCAGAGGAAATAATCCAAATAGTAGGAAGAACATTGCATCCTCTTAATTGATCTAGTATCATCTTGTTTTCATGTTGCCCATTCTCCCCTCCAAATTGTCCATGCACAAGGGGAAATTTGCATGTTCATATTCATAGATAGAGAAAACCTATTTGAGGGTTAAAGGATCCTCCCATGGACAATATTGAAGTCCACAAGATGCAAGATTCTACTTAGGTGATATATTTCATGTTATTATGTCTTTTCATTGGATAATAAATAATGTATTCTCTTTTCCCCCAAAAATGGTGTTTGAATAATTGAAATTAATTGTTTTTATTGTTTATAAGTTACTATACATGCTATAAGATAGACAGGTTGTTTTAATTGTTGTTCACAAATCATTTTTTTCTTTTCTTGGTTTTGATAACCAACTAGGATAAGTTTTTGGTACTCGCATGCACAACCTCATATGTAGAATGGAAACCATATTGGGGACTTTTTTCTATTAAATCTCACTCCTTCTTATTTTTAAGGATATTTTTCTAATATTACACCACTATCAGGTCCAAGACATTGGATATTCCCTAGAAAATTTTCTTTTATTTAGGGTCTAACTTATATAAAGCTTTGTATGTAGATTCAAATTTTCCACTCTTTTGTTAATTGATCCAACCATGTAGTTTAGTTCATTTAAGTGTGTATAAATTAAAATGAACTTTCATATTTGGATAAAGGAAGAAGGCATTTCATATATATATATATATATATATATCACTTTCTTATTCTTGTGACTTCTTGCATTTCTATTTCCAACAATATACTTTAAGTACTCATTTTCATTTATCACCACACTTTTTCACAAATCGAAGGACCTAAAAGCTATCCCATATCAAAATTATGTTCTTCACCTTACGTCATTAAAAGTGGTTTTTGTGATTCATAAAGGTTAGGATAGTGAAAATCCTCCATCAACGCTCCTTAATAGTAAACAAGTTAGGTTTATGCCCCCAAACCAAGACTTCTAAAAGTTAAAGAAACCTAAATATAATGTACAAAAATCTCCCTCTAGGACAAAAGAAATTGTGGTGTAGATTGAGATAAGTATCCAAACAATTCTCCATAGTTTGTTTTCATTAAAACATAGTTTTTTTCCTAGGGTACTTCATTAAATATAACATATTTGTTTGCCAACATGAGGGATGCACTCTCTTTTTAAGTATCCATGCTTATCTCAGGAGTGGTAGTTTGATGAATCCACCATGCTCTTTCAAAATTCATGTCACCTCTTGAAAAATTGAATCTCTCAAATTATTATCCACATTAATCTATGAATATGTATCCTATTTATGAAACCGATGTTTACTATCAAGTGCCATTCATGGAATTGTGAAGGCACATGAGAAAAATACTTTCCACCCCCATAGATCTCACTCCCATATGAATTTCACTATAAATAACTCTATCATACCTTCACTTATTTCATTTAATGGACTTCATCATCATCATTTACGACACTTGGAAGGCTTGGATATAATTTTCAAATTGTGAGAATTACTAGAGTTTTGGGATAGTTATTTTACTTTCCATCTTCACACCTATGAAAATATTTCTCATCCTATGAAAATATTTCTCTTTCAAGCATGTTTACTACCAAATATTTCACATATTCCATTTAGTAGCAACTTTGTATTTGTCCTCATTCTTGCATTAATCTTTAATATATATTTTCAAAATAAATATATTTCGTCGTTGTTGTGATGGCTTGTTCGTTGCAGAAACTAGGATATGGAATTTGTCTTACAAAGAACACAATCACCGATCGTCTGAATAGTTCATCGCAACTATCGACCGTTCATTTATCTTGCGATGACTTGTTCGTCGCAGAAACTGGGATATGGAATTTGTTTAGCGACGAACACAATCATCGATCGTATGAATAGTTCGTCGCAATTATTATTATTATAATTAATATTATCCATATTAATTATCTTTTACATTTATTATTAATCAAATTAAGGTGGGGCCACCCTATAACAATTAGGGTTACAGGCATGTCTGAGTCTTGAAAAATATATAGAAAAGGATCTGATACACCCGCTAGTGCTCATCCACTAGGGGCACATCCATAGGGATGTCATAGATTTGGTTCATTTCATTACACAGAAGAACCATATCTTCACATGTTCACCTATGCTCATCCACATGCATGTCCACTCTACAGATCTTCTTTCCCACTACATCACACAAGAGAATCATATGGAGTCTTCTCATCAACTCTGTTTCTCAGAGGAGGCTAATACATCATCTTCATTTATGTTCACATGACGATGCACCCAACACTTTGGGATTTCACACATTCACCTTGTGCTCAACCACATGCATGTCTAACTCAACAGATCACCTTTCCCACTAGATATTCATCTGGAGTTCTTCTCAACTCTCTGAATGGAGGAGGTAGTCTCTACATGTCTAGCTCTGTCTCAAGAAGGAACCACATACCCTTCTTAGGGGATTTTTCTCAGTTTTGTAAGATGAGAGAAAGACTCACATAGTTGCAATGATCCACACCTCACAGGTTTATAAGCTGGATAATTTCTCACATAGTTTCATTCATCAACGATCCCTCTTAGCTAGGGAGGCATTCTTAATCATGCCAAGTCTCACATGGATGTACTCTAAATTTTGTTTTTGGCTAGAGTCATCAATACTCCCTCTCAACTAGGAAGGAAGTCTTCACCAAGTTAGTCTGGTGAAGATGTCTGTAATCTTCTCATGTGTAGGAATGTACAACATGTGTATTATTTTCCTCTTCATCATATCTCTCATATAAGGACGTTTCATTTGATCGTGTTTCGATCCATCAGGTAACATTGGGTTCTCAAGTAATGTTACACAAAACTCTTTGGTTACCATCATAGGATCCATCTCATGGTCAATTAAATCTGTCAGAAGCTTGTGAAGCCAAATTTCTTCACACACTTGATGCTATATACTCCGCCTCTATGTTTCTCAAGGTCACAGAGTTTTTTTTTCTTCTACATTAGGAAACCATGGAAAGCTCCATGGTAGAATGACAAGCAAATTTTCTCTTTCATTTCACTATACTTTCTGCTCAATCTGAATCAGCATATCCTGAAAACTCCAGTTCACATTGGAAGTATATCCCATGCCATATACAACTATGCCTCGTATATATCTCAATACATGTTTTGATGTTGTCTAGTGAGTCTGTCTTGGTTGACTCATGAAATGACTAAGAAAACTCATTGCATGACATAAATTATTTCTGGTGTTAACCTGATACAAAAGTGATCTAATCAAATGTGGATCAGTCTTGTCTAAATCATTATCAATATTTTTCTTTAAATCCATCATGGTGGATTTTGCATTCTGACATACTAAACTTCTTTAATAATTTTCACTGTATATTTTCCTTGACTCAAGAAAATATCATCGACCCTCTGTCATACTTATTGTCACAAGAATTAGTGCATCATACTCAGATTCTTCATCTTGAATTCAGAATTTAAGGATTACTTGTATCAAGGATTTATAAATAAGTCATAAAAATCAGGCTCTCATTACCAACAATGTAATAATATAGGTTTGGATCAACAACATTCTTACTGAAATCTAAACTCATCAAGAATCTATCTTTATGATATAGTGTTCAAATCATGGATGGTAGTACGGATGGAAGTGTATTGGGTTTACTGGATCAAGTGTCTTATCATAGACGACTCCCTCTGTTTGTGAGAAAACTCTAGCTAAATATCTCATTTTGTATTTCTCGACACTTCCATCAGCTGCATGTTTGATTTTATAGATCCACTTGGAATTTACCACACACTTCCCTTTTGGTCCTTAAATAATATCTTATATATCATTATTTAATATATACTAGTATTCTTCTGTTATGGCATCTTTCCATACATGTTCTCATGTTTCTTCTCAGGAGGTTCAACATCAATAAGGTGGCTCATGACTGAAGGATAGATCAAAAATATATTTTTCTTTATCAAGATGTGCCTTGAGAGGCTTGTATGTTTCTCTGCCACTTGCAGAGTGATCCTAGGTAGGGATTTTGTTCCCTACTGTAATATCTCTAAACATATTAACTGGAACAACTAGATCAACTAGAGTAATGGTTGTCTCCCTCTGAATTGTTGAAGGGGGAGAAGATATTTGTCTTACTGTCAATCTCCATATGATATTTTCTAGATCTTTGAAAGGCTTTCTCTCCTATAGGGACAATGTTTCTACTTTTTCATGTATGATGAACAAATTGAATATGGTTTGGACTCTCGTACCCGAGATAATGGTCTAAATATGTGAGAGATATAGTACTAGGAATAATATCCTTCATTTATTTGAAAAAATGCAATCAACTATAAAATTAGAGATAAATTGATTTACCTAGTTGTAGTCATGTTTGTTTTAGAGGAAGTACTTCTCCTCTCTCTTCTCTTCACTCTTTTGAGGTGGATTTGGATCAATATCAATGGTGGAAGCATATTATCTTCCCTTATTCCTAGTTGGACAATTCCTTGCAATGTTTCCATACGTGTCACATCTGAAGCACTGAATTTATGAAACATCTCTTCTTTGATAACCTAGATTGGATGAAGACTTTTCACCTTTAAATGTTTTCCTGAAATTTCTTTTGAATTTCCATCCCTTCTTTGTATGAAGTGCAAGAGCATGATTTTATTCTGAGGAATATTCCACTCCTCTATTTCTAAGTCTAATTTATTCTTGAGTGAAATATGTCCATAGACACTCAAAGGTTGGTAGAGCTTATCTTCCACTGATACTCTGAATGAAAGGCTCCCATTATTTTGGAATATTCTGTAGAGTGGTTAAGATAATTTCTCTATTAGACATGATTTACCCAATGGTCTCTAGTTGTTCTTTAATCTCTAATAACTTCATAAAGAAGAGTGCAACTATGTCATCCTTCATCATCTTGGTACTTTGATGTTGGCTCTTTAAGGTAAGATCTCTAAGAGTGTTGTCACTTTCAAAAATTCCTTTTAAATTTTTATACATATCATAGGTTGTCTTCAGATTGGAAATACAGGGCAAGAGGTGATCTCTTACTGAGTAGATGATGATTTTTCTTTCTTTGACATATTCTTATTTTGTTATCTTCTTCTCTATATCTGTAGCTGTGTTTGGTAGAGTTTTAGTTGTTACAACCAAGAGGTCATCTTCTTCAAGAGTGACTAGAATATTTGATTTTCAGGGGCTGAAGTTGCTTGGTCCATTTGTTGCGGTGGGAAATCCCCCTACGGACTAGCACTTAGGGTTATATTATGCATGCAGATAAGACCGAACGAATCCTACTTTCTACTATTGTCTGAGACCTAATCCCCATCTATTTTAAGAAAATACATGGTTAAACGAGCATATCTTGTTCTGGATGTTCGATGTCGATCCTTCTTCATGCTTGATCACTTGCTAGCAGCTATCCTCCCAAGACTGAACTTCATACAAAACAAGGAACAAACTCTACATGCATTTGTTCGACAGATTAATGGGTTAGAGATTCAAACATATATTCACTAAACTATGAAGAACTCATATAGTGGGATGGGAAAAGCATTTATTTATTATTAACTTTAATGAATTAACTTACAATGTCGAGACCGACCACTGCTTCGTGAACTTGATCCTGGGCTCCTCTTCAAATTTCCTCCAACTTGTTTGCTTTGTATCTCTCTTTTCACAAGGATGGCTAAAGGGTTGGGATAATGGGAATGTGCAATTGGGCATATTTTCCTTACTCTTATTCTCCTTTTCCAAATGGGACCCCTAACACTTCTTTTATAGGCTAAAAGAATCTAGGTATTTGGATGAACCCTCGACCATGCATGGCCAAAATATTTAGTTAACTCACCCAAAGTTGTGTGTTCATTCGACAACTTTCCTTTTTTTGTGCTTTTGTAGGTACACGCGGGTTGTTTTAGGTCATCTAGTGTGTACACGCATGCAGTAATGGTGTTGGATGCGTGGGCCCTTATAAACGAGGTTTTTTAAAGAGTTGTTCAGCAGTGCTTTGGAAAAGAAGGGATCTGAGATGGCCTGATGCCAGGTAAGCATGTATGGTGAAAATTAGGGTTATAACAGATGCCCCCTAATGTGTGAGGTTAGAAGAGCATCTAATGGCCAAAATACATTACCAATCTTTACTGATGTGCTGAACAACTAAGCCCAAGGACCAGGAACTGGGAGGCGTCGTATGCAAAATAACAAATGTCTTACTGAGGCAGGCATACCCATGATAGAGATAGAATAGAATCATGGCTACCAATCAAATATACTGTATATCCATGTCAAATAACTATATAAAGTGTAGCCGTGAAAAATACACATGGGAGCTACATATCGAAATAAAAAATATATACATTTAGAGTATCCATATTCTAGAAGTTGATACGTTCTGATGGATGGAGATGAGGTCTTCAGAGCTCGAGCAAAAACTTAAAAATATTCAAAACTCGGGTAGGAGTGTAATATGAGTGTACGAATTCACTACCCAGAGGTCTTCAATGGCTCGTCGATCATGGACTAGAGAATCTTGATGATCAGACTGAAGGCTTCATTGATTTCAAACAAAGACTTGATTGGACGTTCAGGATGGACGAGTATGAGGGAAAGAGACAAACTACAGAGGGGCCAAATCAGTCTTGGTAGAAACTTCCCTTGGACAACAACATGACAAATGATGAGACTTAGGAAGCATGGCATTAATCATAAGTTTATGAAGCAGGAGACAATGCAAACTCTCCATATGTTTGGAAGAATAACCAAATGGAGGAGGACACAACTCTATGTAGCGAGAATAACTTCCTAAGGTCGTATTATATCCCATAGTTTGATGAAAAAATGGACAGATGTGCTTTATCCAAGGGAAACTTATTGTGTTGCCAATAAAGAAAATACTTTTCCCTTCCTCTTTTTGGGGTATATTTGATTTTTTTGTCTTTTTCAATAATTTTGGAAAAAATAATAAAGGAATGTTACATTACAATGGAGGAACGAGTGTTACAAACATACAAGTTGAAGGTGCAAGGACAAGATTGATGTTCAAAATAATGATACTCGGGAAAAATCCTCTAGGGGCCAAAGGTGTCAAAACGCATAGGCAAAGTGCTACAAGGCTTGCGTTTAAGGTATGCTTTAGATGGTTCAATTAAGAGAAACATGGAGCTGGCATTTAGACTAAAGATGCAGGTATGCAAACACAATTAACAAAACACACAATGGTAACGTCCTTCGATGTAAGTTTAATGATCCCAGAGAAGGTAAGCTCGGTGGTTTTTCATATTTAGGGAGTCTGAAAAAACATAAAAGGAGACTCCATTGGGGTACCTTTTTTGAAGGTAGTCTAGTCGGTTCAAAAAAGGGGTAAACTAGCACCGACAAGACATCTATTCAAAACCATTTTAACGAGTGTGATAAAGACAAGATCACTCGGCTATTTTTTCATTTTTAAGTAGTCTAAAAAAATCTTAACTATGGACTCCATCAGGAATGTTCTTCTGGACCATTTTAAAAAGTGTGAAAGAATAAGGTCACTAAACGATATTTTCAATTTTAGGGAGTTTGAAAAGAGCTTAACTATGGGCTCCATGGGGGTTCCTTTTTCATAAATTTAGTCCCTCGGGCCCGAAAAAGGGTTAAAATGATACCTGAGAGTACTCTTCTAGAGAATTAAAGTTCCATAGAGTATACCTTTTTTCGTACAGTTGATCGTCAGGACCGAAAAAGGGGTAAACTACCACTGGACATACGTGACTTCAAATTTCAGTTTAACGAGCATGAAAGGCCTCAAAATCGCTCGGAAATATTTTCATGTTTAGAGGGTTTGAAAAGGGCTTAAAATAAGACCCATAGATGTTACTTTTCTCAGTTAATCTAGACGAGATCGAAAATCATAAATGAAGTCTCGCCGGATGTTGCTTTCGGATCTCAAAGCGAGCTTGAAAAACAACAAAGTTAGCTCATGATCGACACTTTGTGGGTTGATGTTGGGTATCTCCTCGGGGGAGCAGTATGCTTAGAGGAAAACATTGTGTACAATGCCATGGGTTCTAGAGATATTGATCGATATGGTTTCAGCGATGGTTTCCATATTACCCTTAGCGTAGACCTCATGTGTAGCTAAGGGTCTAATAGGACAAGACCTATCTCCGGTCATAGTCAAGGTGAATTCTCCGGCCTCGATTCTGCTTAACTCCGGGAGAAAGTATGATCTATGATGAAGATCATCCCAGGGTTTGTCCAGACTAGTCATTTCTTCAATTACTTCTTCGTCAGAGGGAAAGACTAAGTCTAACGAATCGATGTCAGTGAGAGAACCTTGAGCCCAAATAGGATGTAGAAGCGGATTGAACTCTTGTGAAGAAGTTGGATCTAGGTTGGCTGAGGCTTGTTGGACTAAAGAGTACGCTACTTCAGCTGCGGACAATGATATGGACATGCTCGAATTCCCTATCTCCTTCATCGTGATCGATGGGGAAGGAAGTATCCACAAATCGGTGAAGTAATCCATGCAAAATGATGAAACTTGGAAAATATCAACCTTATGGTGGTCGGATATGAACTTGACATCTCCTTGAGGGAGCGGGTAATTGAAGGTACCCATCAAAGATGGGCACAAACCAACCCCTACATTGACTACCCCTGGTTGAGGATTATCAATCATCGGGACCACGTATACCACCAATGAAGGGTCATATCTGGGGAAAAATGATTGATCAATGGTCAAAATCTGGTCCTTGTGTGGAAACAACAAGACCCAAAAAACTATAGAAACCACTGCTTGCATGGAATAAGTCCAACTCCTTCCTAAAAAAATATTGTAGTCGAGAGACACATCGACTACCTCTACCTCAATGCACACGGTCTTCCCTCCCAATTGCACAGGAAAAGAGGGAATGATACCATGTGGTTGAAATGAACGACCGTCGAAAGCAGTGAGAAGAGTGGGTGATGGAGACAAAATATGTTGGCCAATGGCCTTCCAACATGCCAACGACATAACGCATGTTGAGGCACCCTCATCAACCACCGTGCAAAAAATATTTCGAGTAAAAGTTTTCATGGGGTGAGTCACTACTATTTGAAACGCTACGTGGTAAGGAAGACGAGGTTTTAAGTCAGTTGTATCCAGCATGATTGTACCTGGATTACAATTCTCTGTAGATCCTAAAGAGGTTAACAAGGCTTTCCTTTGATAAGGAAATCTTTGGAGGACCTCCAAAGCAGACATCACACAAGGGGTTTGTGATAAATCTTCCACCACAGAATAGTTCTGGGAGGCCCTTGCATTTGGGTTGTGAGAATATTTTTTGAATGTGTCTTTGGGGATGTGTGTCATTGTCTTTCCCAATGTATTTTCACTCTATAGAGGAAGAGTCGGGAGTTCAACTTACTTTCCCTTCTCAGAAGTTCTTGGTTTACTATAGTCATGTGCTCTAGTCAATATAAAAGAATCACCCTTTACCATATATACATTCATGGATGCGGGATTGTTCAAAGACAAAAAGGGTCCTTGGCCACCCCCTTCTGTGCTTGCAGAGGCTTGGGTTATATTTTTCCCATGTTGAAATGGATTGGTTAACATAGTAGGTTGTTGCAGTGTCACAAACTTTTGGGCTTCTGGAAGTCGAGGACATAGATGGGTTGGGTGGTCTTCCGTGCATAAGCTGCATGGGTACCTCGCCTTTTGTTTCTTAGTTTTGTCCCTACAAGAATTATCGGTAGGTTTTTTTATCCCCCTTACCCTTCTTTCATTTTTTTATCTTTCCTTCAGGCTACTGGGTGGCCTTTGGATTAATCGATTGCACTGTGTGTACATCCGATGTTTTGGTAGGGGCAGCATTCAAGGAAGTAGTTTGGCTGGTCATTGTGTGTTGTATAGACAATTGCTGCAATTGATTCGTCAATTGCTCAACGGGATTTGTTTGTGATGAACCAACAATACCATCGGCATGTGGTCCAACTCTTTGTCTGTTGTTATCAAGTATTGAGCGTGGCGCATCTGGCAAGATCTCGTATAATAAACATAACTGAGAATAGATTAGCTCAAATTGTTGAGCTCTCATGATGGCGTCTTCTTCGGAAAATACTCCTAATGTCACGATGTCTTTGGACAAATGTGGGACCAAAGACTTAAGGAACCACTCTAGCAGGAATGCTGGTGGGACTGGTACCTTAATTAAACTCTTTCGGCGTCTCCATTCTCGGATGTGATCTGAGATATGGTCCGCTTTTGTTTGTGAGAAATTGGCCAGCAATTCGGTGCCAGCATTGTATCTTACAGGTAACTGGAAATGGTTTAGGAAATCCATCGCCAGTTCATCGAAGGAAGAGTAGCTTGAGCAATCGAGCTCAATGTACCATTTTGTGGCACTCGCAATGAGAGTACATTGAAACAATCACAACTGTACGGAGTCATCTTTCAACGAGTTAGATGAAAACCAAAGATGGAAGGTAGTCACATGATCTCCTAGATCTTTGTTAGGATTGGATTCAAAATTTGGGATGTACGAAGGCAACTTCGTCGGCATAGGAGGCCAACGCGAATCATGATATATAGGGTCATTCAAAAACCTTTTCAAGTCTGGAAAATGCAAGGTTGCCAGGAAGGGTAGTTTGGGTTGTTGGTGATAACCTGGGAAAAAGGGGCCTGGAGTTTGGCTGGCACCAGGTTGCTAGGAAACGTTCGGCTGCTGGCCTGGGTTCTGGTAAAAACCATGGTCATGGCTAGCGTATGGATTTTGTGTGTGAGGAGACATCATCGACTGATTTCTAAAATAGGACATAAATGGTTGGGCACGCATTACATTCAAAGGACTTTGGGAAGGATTGCCCCATGTCAGTCCTATGGGGATAGGCATAGTGCTTTGTCCAGGGTTCCATTGATTGTGAAAATAATTACCCCATATCAGCATTCCTGAAGAGGGAACGGATCCTTACCAAGAATTCCAAGGCCCTAATGCGGAAGAAGTTCTTGGGTGTGCCCCCTGTGTAGGAATAGTACCCTGCATAGGAATAGGTTGTCTGAAACTATGGTTGCCCCTAGTTGGGAAAGTAACGGATGAAAAGGTGTTGTTACCAAATGCACTGAACAAAGAAAATGGTGTCGAAACTACTAACATATTATGCAAAGGTGGTCCTTGACTCCCCTCTCCAAGTAAACTATGGTGTGCAGTTGGCCCGACGGATTGTTGATGCATGCCACCGAGTGAAGGGGACAAAGGAGGTATATGATGTCCCCCATAAGGGAAAGCGTTAAAAGGAGTAGGAGTTCCCCCAATGTGTCCTTATAGAGGAGCGTTAGAGCTCCTTTCCCCTAGATATAATGTCTGTGAAGTGGAGTAGGAAAGTACATGACTTGTACCTAAACTGGGCATCCCGTATGAGAATGGAGGGCCTGTCGCACTTGGTGTGAAAGGGGTTGTGGCCGTCGCTAGAGATGGGATCGAACCATTGTGTGAGGTAGAGACATTCGAGAGCATGGTGGCTTAGACCAGTGATAGTGGGTTAGGAGGTGGAAACTCTCCTATGGTGACAACCGTAGTGGGAATTGAAGAATTCCTAGAAGGAGTAACAACATTTGTTTCCATTGTTGTGTACGACACTGTCTGGCACTCGTAAGAATGAATCAGTACGATGGTGGGTCTTGAAATATCAGTGGTGGAGGTTTCAACCAGACCAAAAGATTTCGCTCCAAGTTCTAAAATGGTCGATTCCTATGGATGTTGGTTGGGCACAGTTTCTTGTGACCTGGTCGCTTCAAAGGACCCTTGTTGGTCTAGCTTTCTCCTTAGTGGTGGTGGGGGTGGCTCTAGTGTAACCAGTGGCAAGCCAAGAAGCCTTTGTGACCGGAGGATCTCATGATCCTCCACTGTGTGAGAATATTAAAGACACTCTAAGGCATTCTAGTCATTCAAAAACAACACACACTAAAAAAATTCCCTATAAGATAAGACAGGAAAACACTAAATTAATTGGAAGAACAGTTACAACAACCAACACTAGAGCAACTTACCAGTGCAAGTGTAGCTTGAAAAAGGAAGCACCCTCTGGGTATAATCTACAAACCATGGCCCGATGTATGTCCTAGTTACCATGGTATACCCCCGCAGTCAAGTGTGTATGTCCATAAAAAGGATAGGCAACTAGGTTGCCAGCGCATGAACAATCACCAGGCGTGTACAGTCGAAAGTCGGGTAGAACACAATGAGCAGGGTATTGAGCCCAAAAAATGTCAAGGGTATCGAGAGAAAGTGGTCTGGAAGACAAATAAGGACCTCAAACAGATTCGAGACTCACAAAGCTCCATGGAAAATGCAATCGACGGAATCCCAAGACAAGCCCTCTATATGTGTTCTCCACTACGATTGGTCTAGCTTTGGAGGGGTTATCTCCGCTACCTTTCCGCATGAGACCTCATGTTTATCCCCTGTGTTAGAGGGGGGTCTCATATAACTTTCATGATACTGGACTTGGACACTCCCTAACTCAGACTCCAATGTTTGATTTTAATGGCCTTGAAGAGTTTCCTCTCCAACCTAATCCAAGGCCCTAATCTTGAATTAGTTGGTTAACCCTACAAACATAAAAGTCTAATCAATTTTAGATTTAGAGTTAATTTTATGGCTTTTCTTATGTCAAGGGGTATGAAAGTGAAACTAGTGATGTTTGAGAGACAAAATTAAAAATGAACAGAAAGATGGAAACAAAAACCTTCACTTAACGCAAATTTTCAACAACTTTTCAATTTTATTTTTTTTTAAATAAAATAAAAAATTCTAAGATATTTTGAATTGAAAAACTTAAAGAAGGATTTAACTCGACTACGAGTGACTTATGATCTAAGAAAACTGTCAATAACTTATGAAAGAAAATACTTTTCCTTGGTTACTAATGCAAAAAAACACTTTTCAACCAAACAAAGAAATTATATTTTTTTTTATTTTTTTTTATTTGAATGCTCACAAAGAAAAAAGCAAAAATATCAACAAGTCAAAAACCAAGAAAAATTCCTAGCCTAATCGTAGAACGCAAAGAATCACTTCAAGAAATCACATACTAGCAACTTAAAAAATGACTCTCACACTTATCTAAAAACCCTAAAGAAAATTTTGATGAAAAACTTTTAAATGAAAAAAGAAAGCTATGGCTGAGATCAAACCTAAGATACTGAATTCTAGGATAGAGATTCAAAAACCTGAGAAGTATAACTCTTGTCAAGGGAAAAGATGATTGCCTCACCCTCAACAAAAACTATCCTTCACAAGCACACTATTGACAATTCAACAACAAGCATGTGCACGCGAGCTGTGTAGAGCTAGAGGGCATGTACAAGCATGCTAGCCTTATACAGGCCGTTTGTATCTCTAAAACTATGAAACAAATGAAAATAGACAATCCAAACTAGG
The DNA here is from genome assembly GCA_000966675.3 of Picea glauca. Taxonomy (NCBI): domain Eukaryota; kingdom Viridiplantae; phylum Streptophyta; class Pinopsida; order Pinales; family Pinaceae; genus Picea; species Picea glauca. Next base: position 15,099 of record JZKD02S2321271.1, read on the forward strand.
AAGAGACCACTGATACTGAGAACTAGGATCTCTTGAAGGCTTAGACACTTTCTTTAACAAAAAAAAGAAAAACAATGTAAGGAAAAATTCATAAAATAAACCAATCTGATATGAATCCTAAGCTGTAGAATGAAAACAACCAAGACTAGAAAGAGTTCGAGAAAACCCCTGAGAATGACTGATTCTGACAAGGAAGAGGATGACTGTCTCCAAAATTTTGTGAAATCATACACACTACTGTTACTTCTTCAGCTAGCATGTACACGCGGACTGTAAGAAAGTATGGTGCAGGTACATGTGTGCAGACCTTATGCAGGCTTTGTGTACCTTTGTGGGTCTCAAGAAAACATATTCAAGAAAAGAAACATAGATAGATGGTATGGAAGACCAGAATCTCTGTTAGCTCAGACTTTGCAAAAACTTCAAAAAACATGAAAGAAAACCAGTCTTTTAAAAATATCCAAAAATATTCCCAGGAACCCTAGAGACTTCCCCAGTATGGCCACCAATTCTGTTGTGGTGGGAAATCCTGCTACAGAATAGCACTTAGGGTTATATTATGCATCCAGATAAGACCGAAAGAATCCTACTTTCTACCATCGTCCCAGACCTAATCCCCATTTCTTTTAAGCAAATACATGGTTAAACGAACATACCTTGTTCCGGATGTTCGATGTCGATTCTTATTCACACTTGATCACTTTCTAGCATCTATCCTCTCAAGACTGAACTGCGTACAAAACAAGAACAAACTTTACATGCATTTGTTCTACATATTAATGGGTTAAATATTCAAACTTATATTCTTTAAACTATGAAGAACTCATATAGTGGGATGGGAAAATCATTTCTTTATTATTAAATTTAATGAATCAACTTATAATGTCGAGACCGGCCACTGCTCCACGAACCTGATACTGGGCTCCTCTTCAAATGTCCTCCAACTTCTTTTCTTTGTATCTCTCTTTGCATAAGGATGGCTAAAGAGTTGGGACAATGGGAATGTGCAATTGGGCAGAGTTTCTTTACTCTTATTATCCTTTTCCAAATGGGACCCCTAACCCTTCTTTTATAGGCTAGAAGAAGCTAGGTATTTGGATGAACCCTCAGCCATGCATTGCCGGAAGATTCAGTTAACTCACCCAAAGATGTGTGTTTCATCGACAAATTTTCTTTTTTCGTGATTTTTTAGGTACATGCGGGTTGTTTTAGGTCAGCTAGCATGTACATGCATGAAGTAATGGAGTTGGGCGCATGGGCCCTTATAAAAGAGGTTTTTTAAATATTTTTTCAGCAGTGCTTTGGAAAAGAAGGGATCTAAGATGGCTTGATGCCAAGTAAGCATGTATGGTGCAAATTAGGGTTATAACACCATCAAGCCTATCTTCTTCTAATGTTTTGTTCTTCATTTGATTGGTTTCTTCAAATACTTGCTGACTGGATTTTGAAAACCTAATGATTATGTTGAATTATAAACCTTGGATTATTTTGGACTTATGACTGCGAATATAAATTTGGTAGTATCACAGAGATGCTTTTTGATTCAAGAAAACATTTCTTCAGAAACCCAGAATTAATATCCTGCATGAATTTTCAACACCCTAGAAACCCTAGGTCCAAAAATCAAAATTTCTCAGAATTTCATTTTGAGAGACTCTGGAGATGTACTGGAAGAGGTAGTACTCTTATATGCAAAATTTATCCCCATCATCCAAGAATTAAGGGTTGAATCACCACTGAAAAGGAGGTTGTACAAAATTTTCTGGAAACCCTAGGAGGGTCGTACGGTTCTGCAGAAGAGGAGGGATCACTAGTAAAATATTGTAGCTTGTGCAATGAGTTATTCAAGACCTATTCTTTGATACAATGTTGATTTTTCAATAATATCGGTTAAGCATGAAGTTCCTTCCATTTTATCATTTAACTTAACCATAGACAATAATGTTGCAACAACCAAGATCACAAAAAGAAATACCATGCATAAGAACACAAAATGTATCTTGGGAAACCCTTCTCAACAAGGGAACAAAACCCAACCAAATCATTTGCTATATTCTTCAAGAGAAATACCTTCACCACCAAGAAATGACTTAGCACACAATAGGGTGCTTCAAACCCTATAACTATAGAACCCAAGAGAGGTGCACACCTTTTCCCAAAGAAGTGTACTTGCTGAAATTTCCAAACTCATAAGAAGGATGTGTTTCCACAATGGGGAATATTCCTTTACTTATATTAGACTTGTACTATCAATATAAGTGTTTATTGGCTCAATAGGACCGACCTCACTTAATTCATATTATTATTATTATTATTATTATTATTATCCATATTATTTATCTTTTACATTTATTATTAATCACATTAAGGTGGGGTCAACTTGTAACAATTAGGGTTGCAGGCATGTCTGACACTTGAACAATATATAGCAAAGAATCTGATACACCCACTAGTGCTCATCCACTAGGGTCACATACATAGGGATTTCATAGCTTTGGTTCACTACATTACACAGAAGAACCAGATCTTCACACAATCACATGTGCTCGTCCATAGGCACACCCGCTCTACAAATCTTCTTTCCATTGCCTCACACAAGAGAATAATATAGAATCTTCTTGTCAACTCTACTGCTCAGAAGAGACTAATACATCATCTTCATTTCTGTTCACATGAAGTTGCACCCAACACTTTGGGATTTCACACGTTCACCTTGTGCTCAACCACAGGCACGTCTAAATAAACATATCACCTTTCCCACTAGATAATCATTTGGAGTTCTTGTCAACTCTTTGAATGGAGGAGGTCATCTATACATTTATAGCTTTGTCTGAGGTAGGAACCATGTACCCTTCTTAGGGGATTTCTCTCAGGTTTGTAAGCTGATAGAAAGACTCACATAGCTACAATGATCCACACCTCACAGGTTTGTAAGATGGAGAATATCTCAAATAGCTGCATTCATCAATAGATCTTTCCCTCCCAGGTGATATTTCTTAGATGTGGAAAGGATTCTGGAAGCAAGAGATCCACTGAATAGATATTGAAATATCTTAGAAGAGAATTTGGCCTAGAAGAATAAATTAATAATGAAAATACACTTGTCCAGAGAAGAAGTTGGACCAATCTAGTGGCCAAAAAGACTATAAATAGAGGAATTCTTTGCGCATTTTTTCACTCACTCACACTCTTCCACCTACACATAAGAAATGAGCAAGTTTGGAGGGGGCGACGCAATAGCTACATTTCAGCAATTTATTCTTGTTCAGTCTTTTGGTATCTCTCTCTTGTGTGCTAATCCTTGAGGAGGTGTGCTACCTTTGTATGTTGTTGTTGATACAGTTGTGCTGGTATTTTTGGTTGAGCTATCACTTGTGCTAGGTTTTATCTTATTGGACTTGATTTGTGAACAAAATCTATCTAATTAAAGGTTAGTGTTCTTGGGGGTGGCATATATGAATTCCTATGGTTGGGTGACAATGATGTGACAATGTTAGTGGTCAAACGAGCATACCAAAAACTCCAACATGAGATCAGAGTTGGCTACCTTCAGAATAGTTTGACCACTAGAAGGAATATCGCTACATCAGCACCTTTCAACTTCAATACTTTGACAAGCTTGTTGAGCATTGTACCAAGGAAGTTGGGGATATTTCTTTCATAGAGCAGTTCCCCCTACCCTAGTGCACCCCCTGAAATCCTAATCGTTCAAGTTCCTTTATGCCAGTTGCAGTAAAAGTTTCTATGAAGTATTGGATAAATTTTTGGTTTTCCTAGTGCGCCTTACCCTAGCACATCTCTAGCTATCTTCATATTTAAAGTTGGATCACTTTGAAGTTTTAGGAATTTTCATTGCCTTCCACTGTTTTCCGCTGCTACCGGAGGTATGTACTTGTATAAGTCTAAATTGTATCACTATTTTGAGGGTTTTTGTGGGAGAAGGGATATTTTTTCCAAGCATAAGATTGAGAAACTATAGAATACAACGCAGGTGGGAACATTAATAGATAAACTCAAAGTTTGCATATCAGGTTTCATATTCCTTATATTGAAGTAGTTTAAGTATGAATTGCAACTAGAGTAGAAATATTTAGAATTATATTATTTCCATTGTTATTTCTAGTAACACTTGATTATTTTTGGTATGACTACCATTAATAATTCACTTGTTTACAAGATAAATTAATCTCCTCTAGGATATGTTCTTGGTTGACCTTGTTCAAGGCATGTTATCTAGTAAACTCCATAGAGGTTACCTGGAGATATCGTTGTTCTTGTTTCTTGTTCCAGATAGGTCATAGGTAATAGCTACGAGAGGGAGATATAATGACAGTTGTAGGAAGAAAAAATTTAGATGGTATTTATTTAAGACATGGAGCAAACTATCCATACATAGAGTTGTGCACATCCATGTAATGAAGGAGAGAAGGCTGAAGTTAGAACCTTATGGAAAGAAAAATACCTTTGCAGACATAGAGTATCTCATATGGATATCGATTCAGTTGATCACTCTTCAGTGCACCAGGAAGAGTCATTAAATCCATATGGGCCTACCCAAAATCATTACAGTAACCAGGAAGAGATCAACATGGTCTTGTGATACTTTGCAGGATGCAAAGGGGGATAAAGATATACATAATTGATGAGACATATGATGAGAAGGAGAAGATGGATCCACCATTGGTGAGAAGGTGGCCCCACCAAGTACCAACTCAAAAGGAACTACATTTCATAGGGAGTAAGCCCTCAGGATCCAGTAGGGAGGAGTTGCCTCCCCGGGATAGTTCATAGGAGAATGTAGAATCAAAGTCATCCTGATATTAGAGAGAGACAATTGTTTAGATAATTTCATTCAGAAATTATTCCTCCTCATATTTATATAGGAGAGAGAGACATCTTCCAGGACTGACATAAATGAAACTAGATCAATGCTTTCGAGGCTTCGAGGAGATATGAGACATCCTGGGAGGATTCCCTTGTTTTAGTGATAAACAAGGAATCCAGTCAGAAGGATTGGGATATGGATTCTTTCATTGGTTATGAAACTAGAAGTGAATTCAATGGTGACTTCCAAGTTTATATACATAATAAATCATGATGTAGATGGTAGCATAGAGATAAAAAAATCTTGATCTGTGGCCCAAGTTTTGTCCCAACAAGAGGGAGAATATTATGATGAGACACTTGCTCCAGTAGCCAGAAGAAGTGTTCATAGAGAAACCACAAGATCCATGAGAAGGAGTCTCATGTCTGTATATTAAAGAAGGAGTTGTACGGGCCTAAGAAAGCATCTAAGACATGACATCCCATTGATGCTACATGTGGATGACCTTTTTCTGACGAGAGATGAGAATCTCATCATTGGGTGCAAGAGGGAGCTTGTTTCTTTTATAGAAAGATTCCATCACCCTATGCAATCTTGCACATAGGGCCTTTTTCCATTTCCCTATGTAGACTTATCATCCCTATTTGATAAATCCAAAGCTAAAAATACATATTTTTCCACATGTACGCACCTTGCAGACTATACATCATGCGTATACACAGGATGCTCCACTACAACCTGCGTACATCGGGATTTGTGCCAAAAAATGAAAATTGAATGTCAAGTTTCCAAGTCACGATAGGAGATCTCTGATCCATGGCCTTCCATATACTAGAACATTCTGAATCAGACCTTCAGTTCAATTTGAAGGCTATAAATGGGCCAATTCCAAGCTATGGAAAGGAAGAGAAAGAATTCAACTTTGAGAGCAACGTTACTCTGGAGAAATTATTACTTCATATTGAGTCTGAATCCCTTTGTCCTTTAAGTATAAACACAATGTTCATCCCCCAAGATCTTCCCTTATTAATAGAGAACCTCATTTTCTTCCTTCTATGAGCTTGCCTTTGGTGGAGGATTGAAGTGGTGGAGGCCCAGCTGGAAGGAACTTAGTTTCTCAGTTCTGAACCATGCCAACATGGAAGTTTGTAATATTTTCACTTATGTTGATCATTTATTAATATACATACTCCTTTCCCTTCCAATTGATATCTTGCAAATATATGAGTTATTATCCATGGGCGTATTTGTCATGTATATTAATGGATTATGATATCTAATGTGCTAACCTTTTATATCATCACCATATGCTTTCTTTTCTTGTTTGTTGAGAAATTGTTGCAGGTATATAGCTTTGGGTCAAATTGCTCAATGGTGGACATCATCAAACATATGGATGAGGTAGGCCTCTTTCTTATCTCTCTTGCATATTGGTTTATATAGCATGTTGTTTGTATAGAGTTGATTTCTTCAGTCATTTCCGTATGTTGTGGTTTACCCTAGCCATAGAGAGTTTTTCCAAATGCTAGATCTGCCCATAACTACTCTATTGTTGAATACCTCGGTCAAACCCCTTGTGTGATGTCGGCTCTGGAAGTAATCCAGACATGTCCTTCCCAGAGGGATTCCTTTCTATCTTTATTAGGAGATCTAGAACCCAGTGGATCAAATGTTATCAAGTATGACATCATGGATGTCAACCCTCACTTGCCTAACCATGTGTCTTTCCAAATGCATGTGGAGTATTCAAAGTATACCATCAAACGTGTGGTTGTTGATGAAGGTTTTGCTACGTGTGTGATGTCCCTGATCAGTTGGAGATATCTCAGTTCTTCGACTCTTTTGAAGTCATCGAACATGTTGACGTCTTTTGACGGTCATTAATTTCGCCTTCATGGTATTCTCCCTGCCTTTCTGGTCCATTTAGGTGGGAAGACGATAGAGGTGGAGGTAGAGGTAGTTGATGAGCCTATTGATTATATCTTGTTAATAGGATGCAATTGGACCTATGATATGGTCTTTGTCATATTGTTTGTCTTCTATACTCTTTGTTTTCCTCAAGAAGGGAAGATCATGATGATCGACCAGTTATCCTTTGCATAGTCTAGTCCTAATGCATCTATTGGAATGTCGATCCCTGTGATCGACAATTCTCAGCCGACAACTGAGAATATTGGTGTCAGAATGCATTCTTTCCTTATGGGTAATTTTGAATTCACAACACCAATTCACCATGTTTACTCTATGTCCAGTAGGTCTGATTCGACAGGGACGTCCATTCCTTTCCACACTTCCTATTTTAGTGATCCTTGGACCTTACCTTCCTCGACTTCATCTTGTAAGGGTCAGCCACATACTGGAATTACATCACCAACCTCTGTGAGTCATGTTGGATATGGGTTGCCAACCTTTTATAGTCATGTTGAAGACCAACAACGAGCCATTGCAAGTCATGTTGGGGGCACAATTCTAGTCATCACTAGTCACACTCCACATACATCACAAACCTCTACTAGTCATGTTGGGGATTCATCACCAACCTCTGTCAGGCATGTTGGGGATTTTCTACTAGCCTCTACAAGTCATGCTGGGATCATTTCACCAGCCACTACAAGTCATGCTGGGGGAATTCATACGATTGAGAAGCCTAGATGTGTAAGACGTAAGCCCAAGTTAATTTGTAGGCTTTGCAAAGGATATCACCTTACTCATTTGTGCCCTGCTACTATTGTGGTACAAGATGCATGGTCCTTTCCTAGAGGCCCTTCAGGTTCTGAGTCCTCTTTGTCTTCCCAACCTTCTTTGGTTGATACAACAATCATGCTGATGAAATATTCGACTGACACCCCTCTTCCTTTAGGGGTTGATGCATCCCTTGACCTTATTGTCTCACATCCTGTTCAAGCAGCGGTCGTGTCGATGCAATATTCAACCGACACCATTCCTCTTTTTGGGGGTGATGCATCTCTTGACCTTGTTGTCTCACATCCTATTCAACCAACGGTTGAAGAAATGGTCATGTCCATGCAATCTTCGACCGATCCCACTCTTCTCTTTGATAGTGACAAGCCTAAGGAGGTGACATTACCGATGAAGTCTTCAGTCAATCCCACTCTTCTTTTGGATGGTGATGCATCCTTCGACTTGGATGGTGATCTGTACCTTATTTACCAGGGATGATTCCACTCTCTTTGAGTATGCTCCCTCCAATTCCTAGGGTGGTTTCCTTTGATTCGAATGATCTTGTAGAGCCTCGACTTATTTCTTCTACACCATTCCAAATAAGGGGAATTTTTCGATATATTGTAGATAAGGTAACCTCTGCAAGTATTTTATCCTCCTCGACTAGGAAAGCTTTGGGTTTTCCCAAGCTTGTGTCATCTCTTGGTAAGTTGTTGACCTTTCACAGAATTCTTGCACGGGAGCCTTGGCCTCTCCCATTATATGCTTCTTAGAACAACATCCATGAGTCTGATTTAAGATCTTTTCCAAATCGTCTAAAAAATGAAAAAGACTATCGAGTGATTTGTGCCTTTCACACTCATTAAATTGGACTTGAAAGGTCATGAGTCTTAGTTAATATATTTTTTGAATCGTTATCAAAAAGTGAAAATATTTCTGAGTGAACTTGTCTCTTTCACACTTGTAAATTGGATTTGAAAATATGTTTATTTCGCACAATTTTATCCCTTTTTCACACCAAGTAGAGTACAAGACATAAAAAAGGACATTTTTTGGAATTAAGTTGTAATTGCATCTCATGCCCTTGCTTGCAATATTGATCCTATAGTCGATTCTCACTTTGGGTTATAAAAAGTTTTCCTCAACAATTTTTCATCCTCAACCAAGCATAGCCTTGTTTTCATCCTTCGCAATTTGACACCCTATACCCAGGAGGGAACATTCCCCCAAGTGTCCATCTCTTGCATGCATCTCCTTGCATTGAGCATATGTATGTTCCATTGTTGGAACTATTTTTGTTTACTTGCAACACCCGTTTCCTCCTCTGTATCATAGCATTCATTTGTCTATGAAAAAACAAAAAAAATACGTACGGGAAGGGAGTATTATCTTATATTGGCAGCAGTCGTGTCTCTTTTGAACAGAGCACAAAGTTATTGATTCCATTCATCATCTTAATTTTTGGATTAGCATGGCCTTAGGAAGTTGAGCTCATTACAGAGTATTCTCTATCGACTGGTTACTCTTCTAGTCCCTATAGAGATTTTGATGCCTCCTGCATCTCATGGTTTCATCATTGGATCTATGCTGACAAATTCCTCCATATGTCTCATGCTCTTGTTCAAAGGAAGTCTATCAACCTGTTTCGGCCACTCCTCAAAACTCTTGACTTTGCATGTTGGTCACACCCTCAGTTTGTCTCAAAATCACATAATATTGTAGTCCTATCATGCACTCTAGCCCTACTTTCATATTTGGTAGGTAACCTTGAACCGAACAATCAAAACTTCATCATTGGTCATTGACTGGGTGTTTTCCCTTGTGTTCGGCCACAAGACATCTATTCACACATTGGTATTCGTGTAGTGTCTTGGATTCCATTAGAATTATTGGTAGTTTCCTCCCCTCTTTCAGTAGTTTTTATCAGTGGCTACTATTAAGAGGGTCTTTTTCATGTACCTCTTTCACTTGGAACACACGAAATATGCATAGGTTCGTTGGTTCATGAACATGTTCTTCATTCGATTTCCACCAAATCATGAAGCTCTTTCTTTGTACCTCGTGTTGACTGGTGAGAGATGCCTTAATTCTCTCCTTTCAGTGGGTATCCTTCCATCGACTTCAACACATTTATTCTGGAAACGAGACCTAGAGTCTTATGAGTACCTTGAGACTTGCAGTCATCAGTGGTAAGCTCTCTCACCATTGATAGTAGGGAATACATCAATGTATCCTGATCGATGGATTCTTTAGTGTTTGACACTGACTCCTCTATTCACACTTGTAAGAATGTACTCGGTGCCTTGATACCTACTTTCATTATCGTAGGGTGTCTCATGTTTGTTAATGGTATACGTCAATGACTGGTAATCAAACGATGTCTCATTGTGTTTGACCTCAACTCCTTTATTCACATGATGTAGACTTTCACCCTTGGAGGATTTTGTAGAAGACTTGAAGACATCACTATGTGGCCACAACTTTCCTAAGCTATTGCTTCCTTGTCATTGGACTAGTACCTATATGACTTCAGTGATCATGGGAGATCAGATTGTACTCCACTATATACAGATATCTTTAGATTGGTTTTGAGACCGGTTCTACTGGGTCTTGTTCATGACTATGATAGCTATTGGCATGTAACCGCACTTGTATTTTCCTATTCATGGCCATAGACACTTGTTTGGTATATTTTCACATGGATCTGCATTGTAATTTTATTGGCAGCCATGTATTGAAAGTCAGTACAGAATGTAATGAGAAAATAGTTCATCTAGTTGGTTCCCCATCACTCCACTTTTGGGTTGTTTATAATGTATTTCGGCCATCGCAGATACTCCTCTAACCTCACACATTAGGGGGCATATGTTATAGCAAGATTTGCCTCACCCTATGCAATATTGCACAAAGGGCCTTTTTCCATTTCCCTATGAAGACTTATCATCCCTGTTTGATAAATCCAGAGCTAAAAATACATATTTTTCCACATTTACGCACCTTGCAGACTATACAACATGTGTATATGTAGGTTTCTCCACTACAACTCATGTGCATAGGGATTCGTGCCAAAAAATGAAAATTAAATGTCGGGTTTCCAAGACACGACAAGAGATCTCTAATCCTTGGCCTTCCATATACTAGAAAATTTCTGAATCATCCCTTCAATTCCATTTGAAGGCTATAAATGGGCCAATTCTGAGCTATGGAAAGGAGAAGAAATAATTCAACTTTGAGATCAAAGTTACTCTGGATAAATTATTACTTCATATTGAGTTTGCATCCCTTTGTCCTTTAAGTCTGAACACAGTTTTCATCCCCCAAGATCATACCTTATTGATGGAGAACCTGATTGTCTCCCTTCTATGAGCTTGCCTTTGGTGGAGGATTGAAGTGGTGGAGGCCCAGTTGGAAGGAACTCAGTTTCCCAGTTCCGAACCGTGCCGACACAGAAGTCTGTAATATTTTCACTTCTATTGATCATTTATTAATAGAAATACTCATTTATCATCTAATTGATATCTTGAAAATATATGAGTTATTATCCATGGGTGTATTTGTCATGTATATTAATGGATTATGTTGTCTAATGTGATAACCTTTTATATCATCACCATATGCTTTCTTTGCTTGTTTGTTGAGAACTTGTTGTAGGTATATAACTTTGGATCAAAGTGCACAATGGTGGACATCATCAAACATCTCGACGAGGTAGGCCTCTTTCTTATCTCGCTTGCATATTGGTTTATATAGCATGTTGTTGGGATAGAGTTGATTTCTGCATTAATTTCTGTCTGTTGTGGTTTACCCTTCCCTCGTAACAATTTCATAGTTCAATATGAAGGATCTATGTTTGATGCATTACTTCTTGGTATTCAAAGTGTGGCAGAGATCAAATATTGTACATACATTTGGGATGATGGACTTCAAGTCCATGACCACACCCATGATGATAAATCTAAAGCTCTTGAGTGACAAATCTTCATATTTGGTGGATCCCATGATGTACAGATGGTTGATTGGATCCTTGATGTACCTTGTTAACATCGAGCCAGACATATCTTTTGTAGTGAATACCTTGAATAAACACATGGTTGAACCTAGACAGGTACATTGGATGGAAGCAAAGCATATGTTGAGGTACCTTCATGGTACAGTTGGATATGGATTGAGATATGTCTTGGGTGGAGATGTGAAGTTGGAGGGATATACAGACTCTGAATGGGAAGGGAGTGAAGTAGATCAAAATATTACTTCTAGATGTTGCTTCAGTTTGGGATCAGGCATGATCTCATGGTTGAGAAGGAAGCAAACATATGTGTCACTTAGTACTTCAAAAGTAGATTATATCGCAGCAAGTGTGGCAATCCATGAAGCAGTGTGGCTCTGGAAGTTGCTAGCTGGGATATTTGATCTGGAATTGGAGCCAACTTTGATACATTATGAGAATCAAAGTTTTGTGAAGCTTACGAAGAACCCTACATTCCATGACAGGTCTAAGCATATAGAGATCAAATATCATTACATCTGGGACATGATAGAACTCCAGTACATATCCAGGGATGAGTATATAGCAGACATTCTCACCAATCCCTTATAAAAGACTCGTTAAGAGGGAGTGTTTTTGAATGTCCACCCTCATTAAGAGGGTGGTGTGTTGCTTCTTCTCATGCCAGATAACCCCTCTAGGCAAGGGTTCCTTGGATCAGTCATGTGAGGTAATTGAGGGGGTAATTCACTGTCGAAACTGCTGAGACAAGAAACATCACACACATAGTCTTAAGACTTTGGTGGAGACTGTGTGTCTCTGGACAGTAATTGTGTCTTACTTCGATGGATGTGTTCTACTGGGGAAGGTTGTGTGACTCCAGACAGTAGTTGTGTGCTACTTCAATGGATGTGGTCCACTAGTGAAGGTTGTCTGACTCCGGACAATAGTTGTGTGCTACTTTGATGGATGGGTTCCACTAGAAGATGTTGTGTGACTCTAGACAATAGTTGTGTGATATTATAGTGGGTGTGCTCCACTATTAGTGAATGTGTTTCATTGGACAGTAGTTTTGTACTACTTGGCAACAATTGTGATCTAATGGGTGACATTATAGTAGTTGTGTGATACTAGTTGATTTCCATAGAGATTACTAGATCACTTGATGTAGTTGTGTGTGCTACCACTTGATCACAGAGACTATGCATGATGATTTGAGATACTGAAGGCATTGTAGAAGTTGTGTGCCTACTAGAAGATTGCAGAGTAATCAGTGGAATACCAGATGAATACATCATGAAATATGCCTTCCTAGATAAGAGGGAGTGTTAATGTTTTGGTAGTTATGGGAAAATATTTCCCTCATTAATGACCTTTCTTAGATGCAGAAAAGATTCCAGAAGCAAGAGATCCATCGAACGTAAATTGAAATATCCTAGAAGAGAATTCGACCTAGAAGAATAAAGTAATAATGAAAAGACACTTTTCCAAAGGAGAATTCAACTTAGTCTAGTGGCCAGAAAGACTATAAATAGAGGATGTCTTGGCTCATTTGTTCACTCACTCACACTCTGAAATCTACACAGAAGCAAGGCACGAGTTTGGAGGAGGTCACGTAGTAGTTGTAGCTGCACATTTTATTCTTGTTTAGTCTTCTACTATCTCTCTCTTGTGCGATACTCCTTGAGGAGGTGCACTACCTTTGTATGTTGTTGTTTCTACAGTTGTGGTGCTATTTTCGATTGAGCTATCACTTGTGTTATGGTTTATCTGATTGGACTTGATTTGTGAATGAAATCTATCTAAGTAAAGGTTAGTTTGATTGGGGGTGGCATATATGAATGCCTATGGTTGGGTGACAATGATGTGAAATTTTCTATGGATAAATGAGCACACCAAAAACTCCAACAAGATGAGAATGTGTTATAAATATATTATCTCAAGCTATTTGGGGGGTGAAGTGTTGCAAGAAGGTAATTTTATTAAGTGGAAATTTCGACTCATGATAGATTTTATCTTTACTAGAGACCTCAATGGGAGTATAAGTGTCTTCATCAATGGGATATTGTACAATTAACATTTTCTTCTTTAATTGGAAACTCTTGGACTTATCATGTATTTTTTTCTTACAATATTGGAAAAAATTAGTAGAAGAAAAAAGAAAAAACATGAGGACCCTGTAGAAGTAGGAGGTGCAGGTTTTGAACTTGTAGATATGAAAGAATGTTATTGAAGTCTAAATTGATCTTTTAACTTCTGTTTATCCAATTGAGCCTGATTATATGTAGCATAAATGTTGGTAATCTCCCTGCAATTCATCTCCCAGTACAAATGTTCCTACAAACCACTTTTAAATTTAAGAACAATCTTTTCGCTTTAATAAAAAATACCGAGAAGGATTCATGATGGAACAGATGAATGTAATCATGTATAAGAATGTTGAAACCTTCACATATATCTATTGTGTAATTACATTAGACTCATGTCTTACACCAACCACATCTAAGTGGTAATTGGAATTTGATTTACTCCACATTATGTAACCAAGAGTTTGGTAAGTCCTATAAGATTTAATTTATCAAACAAAACCTTATCATTGTCAGGAATTAGGTTGTAGTGAAACCAGGTGTCCATGATGAGAATCCAATTGTTCAGTATTCATGGATCATGGGATTCGTCATAGGAATGCACCTTGCACTTGGCACACTAGGAAGATGGCTTGATAATGGCGATATTGTTAACTTTTGTATTTAACATGGTAGTGATGTTGGACAATTCTACTACCCTTTTGAAAAGAAACAATGTTTCCATAGCTTGTGTAGTCATCGTATTGAATGTATGGGAAACAAGAAGGATATAATAATCCTTGGAACTTATTTTCTTAAATCACACAAATCATCTTCCTTCAAGGGTTAAAATTCGTCACAGAAAATTCATGAAAACATCTCTTTTAGAACAATATTCCTCTCAAAATTTTGAGAAACAACCTTTCATAATAGAGTAAATGACTTATAAATAATTCTTATAAAAAAAATGCAACGAAAATGTGGCAAATAATTACTTGCAGATATTGAAAAGTTGTAAAAAAAAATTCAAATTGCATTTTCCCAGATGTTTCTTTTTCTTGTAAGATCAGGATGATAGACACCATGAGAAGCCCCACTAATCCTTTAGTTTCTAAACTTAGATCTTCCTTGCATCAAATTCACACATGAAACCATTCGTTCTATATGGTTGAGACACTTTTTCAGGTTCTGGTTTTGAATCTTGTATGATATTTTAATGGTGAAATCACAAAGGGATCTCATACATATCCATCGTCGAGGTTATAACCAATGAAAGTGACATGTTCATGATTACTGGTGCTATTGCATGATAGAGGCTCCAATTATTTCAACTTCAATGGAAGGATCTACATGTATGACTCATATCATGAAATACATATCTATAGTCTCTGTTGAGATCACTTGATGACAAACAATAGTTGTAGTTGTGTTGTGAAGTTTTTGGAAATAAAAAGGCATGTACTAAGTCAAATTGTAGTAGTTGCATTCTAGGAGAGAAATTAAAGACAAAAAACCTCATCTCTAAGTAGAAATTATTCTTTACATACAAAGTAGGTTGTGATTATTCTAAGCACACCTATGAGATTTCATCTATGTGGTTACGAATGTGTAGGGTTGA
This sequence comes from Picea glauca, assembly GCA_000966675.3. Lineage (NCBI taxonomy): Eukaryota > Viridiplantae > Streptophyta > Pinopsida > Pinales > Pinaceae > Picea > Picea glauca. The sequence goes on from JZKD02S2321271.1 coordinate 30,275, forward strand.
ACCAAAAATATCTAAGAGATAAGAGAGACATACATAGATTTGAAAGGTAGTGATTTGCGAGATAAGACAACCACACCCAATAATATGAGGAATGAAAGGATTCTCCAATAATTAGAGGATACAAACCAAAAACACCATGCCAAGGAGCCATGGGAGCCACAATCTCATAGTTTAGATATGAATCAAACAAACAAAGAGAGATGAACCCAAATATAAGGTTGGATCATGTAAGTTTTTAAACATTTATAGTAATGCAATGAACAAAGAGATTCTTAAAACAAAAGAGAACATAATTTCAATCACACATATTCACAAAGATATATCATAGAAACCCAAACTGGGAAAACTAGCAACTTGTTTAGAGACACACCTCTAATTCGTATTCATTGTCATACAACTTCATTATTTATTATATGATATATATATGATACCACAGAATAAAAACCCCTAATCCATTTACTTGGATAATACTACTACCATATTTCCTTAAATGGAATTATAAAACCATGGACTAAGATAAAAATCTACCCATGCACCACAAAACCATCAAAAGAGAAAACCATGTGCTTAAAACTGCTAAAAATGGACGTAAAAACCACCATTTTTGGGGGGGCTCCACCCTACTACAACCCCTCGAATATGGGGGAATACGGCCCCACCCCGTGACCCCTTAGGTAGGGGGGGATTCCATCCCCCCCGCTTCTCCCGGCACAACAAATCGCACATGAGATTAGTCATGCAACGAATATACCACATACCCAAGATTCTTCCACTTATTGTTTTATTTCCATACAGGGGTCACAAGATTACATAGTCAACAATCTAGAGAAACAATGCCCATTATTTCTCTACACCAAGAGGACTTCTTAGTGCTCACAAAATTTATCAAATAATCTGTAACATTCCTCAAAGTGTCCACCTTCATCAAGAACACCTTCTTGTATTAAACCTTGTCTCTCTCAAAGTGATATTAAACATCAATACGATTTTTCTTTGAATGATATGAAGGGTTCTTTCCCAAGAAGACTGCACTCTAACTGTCACAATATATCCTTATAGTTTGTTCTACCAAACCAATACCTGAACATAATGTCTTTAACCATATTGATTCCTTTCTCGCATGAGTGGATGCCATGTATTCAAGTTCTGTAGTTGAGAGTGCCACTATAGTCTATCATTTTCTCATCCAACTGATTTCTTCTCCAAACATGTTAAACACATACCCAATTGTATATCTTTTGCAATCCAAATATCCATCCCATTATGCATCAACAAACCCATGTATGTCCAATACTCTATCCAATCTTGGTTTTACTTAGAAGCACAATCCATAACTAATTCTTCCACACAAATACCTAAAATCCCTCTTTACTGTCACCCAAAGTTTCTTCCCTGTTTTTGGCATATACTTGCTCAAAAATCCCATTGCATGTGCAATGTTTGTTCTAGTACATATCATTTCATACATCAAATTTCCAACCACACTAGCATACATAAGACAGGACATGTCCTCTTCATATTCATGTGTCTTGGGACACTGATATGCACATAACTTTACACCTACATGAATAGGAACCCTGACCAATCTACATTCTTTCATATTAAACCTATGCAATATTTTCTTGATATATTTCCTTTGATTTAACCAGATTTTCCTATTTTCCCAATCTCTTTTAATTTCCATGCCCAAAATGAAATTTGTAGAATAAATATCCTTCATGTCAATTTTACAGGACAACTATTTTTTCACATCTTGGATAATCTCCTTGTTGTTTACTATCAACAACATATCATCCATATATAATACCAAATAAATAAGATGATCACCAACTAATTTGGAATACACATAGTGATCGTCCTTGATCCTTGTGAAGATAAGTCCCGACATACGAGTATCAAATATTTTATACCACATTCTCAGTGATTTCTTTAACCCATACATGGAATTTTTTAGCCTACATACCCACTCTTTCTTTCCCTTCACTACAAATCCTTCTACTTGCTTCATGCATATTTCTTCTTCTAGATCCATGTTACCCTCTCAAGGGTTGAAACCTTTTTATACCGTTTCAATGGTATCACATACCTTCCTGCATGATTTTTCAGTCATCTCAGATTAGTTCCAAACTCAATCCTTTCCATTCTCCAATTTGTGACATGATGCCAGAAGACAAAATATGAACCATGATGTGCTTACTTCAGATGCTCAGATACTCCTTGGTGATCCAGTCACTCCATTGATGCTCCATGTGTAATATATTTTTAGCTATGATGATATAATCCCCTCACATGTCATGAAGTTGTGGTTACCTAATGACAGTTGAATAGGATTTAATAACATATAGAGTTTTCTCACTTGCATCGTCTTACCATGGGAAACATGTTCTT
>JZKD02S2321293.1:21976-32660 GCA_000966675.3 Picea glauca
AACTTTTGATGGTTATATTGGTGTATGTCTTTGGTATATGGTTGAGGTACATGTTGGGTACATGTTTGAGACAAGTAGTTGATGAGTTGGCACATACATGAGGTGTATAGTTGATTATTTGGCACATACATGAGGTGTATAGTTGATGATGTTGGTACATATTGATGATTCAAGGTTGATGCATGGTTGATGCATCGTACATGTTGGTTCAGTTGGTTGGTACATGTTGTTTGGTGTAGTTTGATTGGTACATGTTGTTATAGGCTATTGTTAAAGGTTGAAAGTGACAGGTTGATAGTGTCAGTGGTTGATTTAGTGACAATGACATGTTTTTTACATTTGGCATTTATATTTTAGGGTGTTTGGGCAGGGCAAGGATAGGTGGTTATAGCCACCTTCCGATTGTAGACGAAGAACTTAGGGGGTTGTAGCCAGAGAATTGGGGAGTTGGAGCTTCCCTCAGGTTGTAGCTTGAGAAACTAGGGGGTTGGAGCCTCCTTCCAGTTGCAGCTAGAAAACAAAGGAAATTGATGCTTCTAATGAATGTAATTCTTTAAGATATATAAGAAAAAACATTTTTTGGTTTTCTCCCACTTTGATTTTCCACATAAAAACATTGGTGTACTGTGTATGTGTATGATTGCTCATTTGTTAATTATTTATTTACTCTGCAATTATTGGATAATAATGATACACTGATATAACATTTGCATTATATGGTTAAAAAGGATTAAATTGCTCTATTATTGATTCACCCCCCCTCTCAGTAATCTAATAGATGTCAGCAAGTATATCAAGTCATGCACTTCCTACGCCATTTCCAAACTGGCCATTAAGAAACAAAGAATGTACACCCCTCTTCCTACTCCTGAAAGGCCCTGGGAATCCGTCTCGATGGACTACATGTCAGGCCTTCCATCAACCAAGTGGGGAAATGACTTTGTTTTTGTGGTGGTTGATCATTTTTCTAAAATGGTGATTCTAGCCATCTGTAAGAAGAGCATCAAAGCAAATGACACTTCCAAGATCTTCTTTGAATGAGTGTGGGTACATTTTGGGATACCACAAGCCATCATCTCATATCAAGACAGTCGGTTCCTCAACACATTATGTTCGAGCCTCTGGTCACTATTGGACACCAAGCTCACCAAATCCATTGCTTTCCACCCCCAGATGAATGACCAAACCGAGGTTATCAACCAGATGATCGTGCATATCCTACACATGTACAATTCCAATCATCCCTGAAAATGGGATGAGATTCTTCCCTATGTTCAAAACAGTTACAATAGAACCCTACATATCTCAACCAGCCACAACCCTTTCAGGTGGGGTTAGGATTTAAATCATTGGGTCCCATGGATGTTTCACTACTCCTTGCATCCACCCTGACAGACTCATCCCATGCTCAAATTGAAGATGAAAAATCTACAAGTTTCATTGAGCGGATCCAGCACAACCGCTAACAGGTTTAGGATACTTTACAAAAGTCCAATGCCAAGTACAAGCAACGTCGTGATCAACATCAGGTGCCACACATGTTTCAGGTGGGAGATAAAATTTGGTTGCACTTGCAAAAAGAACTCCCTGTGGGGCCCCATTAGAATCTTCGTCCACTCCACTATGGACCTTACACCATCACCAAGGTTGTGGTTGATAATTATTTTGAGCTCAACATTCCCCCCTACCTTGGCTTACATCCAAAATTTAATGTGGACCTCCTTTGACCATATTTCCCACCATTATTGGACACCTCAGAGATAGCAGAACAATTGACACCCACATAGCTCATCCCTGAATGCATGAAACATGCATCCACTAATCATATCATGGACACGTAGATCAAGGGAAATCACCATCAGAGGATCCATCTTTATCAGGATGTCAAAGCAGGGCAACTCCTCCACCAAGGCAAGTGTCTCACTCGGGGACAAATTCAGTAGACACTTCCTCATGTGATGGGGGAAATCAACACAATGGAGACCATTTCTTCCTAATGGGGGAGAATTGATCTAGGTGGATATCGATGGCCATCCACCTATTCCAACTAGCTCACTTACATATTTCATCCTGGCAGTTTCAATTTTCATCTTGGAAATTTGTTTCTAGCGTTTCAGGTGCTAAAGTTCTGGGACCATTTTAAGGCCCTAAAAAATGTTTTTTGGGCCCGCCATAGTCACATTGTGGCCAAAATCAAAGTGTGGCAACATAATTTGTATTTGTCGGATAGACCTTTCCAATGGGGTATCATGCCAATAAAATGAAGATTGTATGTAAAAGTTACGACCCTTGGAAGTTGATGTACTAACTTACCCCAATGGGGTCCACATGAATTTTGGCACCTCATCTCCTAGGGTTAGGTTTTTGGATGTCTATGGTTTTTCCATTCATGTTTGATGTAAAAATTAATTTGGAGCCTCATTGTACTCATCTTCTTGTGAATGAGCGCATCAGTCACATCTCTTCTTAGAGATAAGCCACCACCATTCTAGCAAGCTTGTTTCAGTCTGCATTTTACAGTTTCGGCATAATTATTTATTAATAGAAAGCCAAGTTTTATTGTATTTATTTTATTTTTCCTTATAAATCTATGTTAATAATATATATCTGTTTTCATTTCATTTTTCTCATAAAATCCAGATCACTTTATCTCGTATATATATACCAAGGAGACCTAGTCTTAAATCATCTTATCTCATCTCATATTGTATTATTAATTGGATATAATTTAAAATGAGGTTTCCACATCGAAGTGGACTATAATTCATTGACTTTTTATCATTTTTAAGGTGTTGGTTCATAACATTTTGTATCAAAGCATTGAGCTCAGGGTTTTTTCTTCTCCAAGCAATCCATTCTAGCATTTTCACCATAATTCTTTTTCTAGGGACAATTAAGACAAAAAAACTTGGATGTTATTTAGAAGATATATTGAGGTGTCTATGGTAAAAATTTCAGCTTCTAGTTCATTATAATTTCAGAGATACACCCTATGGAAGATAGGGTTTTTAACTAGTCCTATTACTAGTCTCAAACATGTGTTCCAGGTAAAATCCCCATATTGTATTATGGGAGGATCCATATTTAGTGAGACCAATTTCATTTGAAAGAGTACATTTGGTACTATAAATGGTACAATTTTTAGAATCATATATCAAATATTGGGTTCATGGCATTCTGTACAATTTATCTCTCTTGGAAAGGCCAACAATCAACAAGGTTTGGGAAAATTACCCTAACTTTCAATTGGCACATCCAATTTTGGTCAAACCTGTAACATTGAAGACAGGACATATCATAGTACTACAGGCCAAAATGTTAGACTCAGAAAGGCCGAAATTGTAGAAATACATTAGAAGGAAGGTCTACTAGGAGGACAAACTCCAAATTAAGGGTTTAAAAGGTACATAACTTACAATTGGCATAATTTTTTATTGGAAGGTATTTTTTTGGTGATTCAAAACTTGTGATAAAGAGGAAAAATAGGAGTAATATTATTTTTATTCTACATGGATCCAAAATTAATTTCAACACCAATTAAACCTCCATAAGTCTCATCTATAACTCATGAAGAAAATGATGAGATACACAACAAGTTGTCCAAATTGGAGGAACAAATTAATGATTTGATTGTCGTGTTAATAAAAAATGATTTTTTAAACTCACAAAGACAAATTCATGAAACGGAAAAGAATATGAATGAAATGGAAAATAAGAATAACATGAAAAAGAAGATGGATGAAAATAAAGAAGAAATACCAAATTCCATGAAGGAAAAGAAAACTTCCATGAACGAAATGCAAAATTCCATGTCTTCCATTATCTTCCAAGCTCTAGATAAGAGACTCCCTAAAGGAGATATCGAAAATCAAGGAACTCATGAAAATAAAGGTATTATTCATGTTGAAGAAATTGCCAATAATAAGCAATTTTCAACTAGTGAATTTAACTCTAATAGTGAAGTTAATTATGGCGGGGTTCCTAAATTCAACTTTCCCAATATTCAATTAAAGAAGTTTGATGGAACAAATGTATTCACTTGGGTGAAAGAAATGGAGAAATATTTTGAACTACATAATATTATGGATGATAAGAAAATGATTCGCATAACAACTTTGAACTTTGAGATAAAAACATATCAATTGTATCAATGGATAGTGAAAATGAAACCCATTTTATGTCATTATACTTGGGGTCTATTTACAAGAGACTTAGAATCACAATATGGGAATGTTTGGGAACATGACTAGTTCATTCAATGGACAAGAATCAAGCACTTAGGTGGTATTGAAGATTATCATTCAGATTTTTAGGTATTGGCTACAAGGGTGGATAACATAAGTAATGCACAATTGTTGTAAGATTACATGGGTGGATTAAAAGAAGACATTAAACATGATATTTCTTAATACATCCTACAAATATTATGGAATCTATGCAATATACTCATCATATTCAAGCCAAGAATACGGATATGCACAAGTCTACCATTGGAGAATACACAGGAAGCAGAGGTCATTTTTGGGTTCATAAGACAAGCGTACCTCAACCAACAAGGTTGAAACCTCAACAAATAGATGAAAGAAGATAAAAATGACCATATTTAAATTGTGACAACAATTACAGTAAGGGGCATAAATGCAGAGAGAAGAAATTATTCTACATAGACTATGAAGAGTAAGAATATCAGGCATTGGAACCGTCACAAGATACATATCTATAAGAGACTACTCCAACAATATCTTGTCATGCACTGGACTACATCAATACTCCACAAACCCTCAAGATACAAGGATACATATAAAACAAAAAAGTAACATTATTGATTGATTCTGGTAGTACCCATAATTTCATCAATTACAAATTGACAAAAGATCTCAATTTCTTTGTATATCCTACACCAGATTTTCAAGTGTAGGATATACTTTATGCAAATCCTTTCAAGTGTTCCTTTAGGGTTCAAGAAATGGAATATTTGGGTCATATTTTATCTCATGAAAGTGTAAAATTAGATCCTAACAAAATTAAATCAATGAGGGAATGGTCGATCCCCAAAAACTTGAAGAAACATATAGGATTCCTAGGGTTAACAGGATATTATCACAAGTTTGTCAATAATTATAGTCAAATAACAAAACCTCTAACAACATTATTAAATAAGGAATCATTTTATTGGACCAAAGAAGCAACCAAATCTTTTAAAAAACTTAAGGAGGCTATGTGTACTACTCCCATCCTAGCCACACTGGAATTTTAAAAAACATTTACTTTGGAGTGTGATGCCTCAAGCCATGGAATAGGTATAGTTTTAATGCAAGAAGGAAGGCCCCTTTCCTATGAAAGTAGTCAACTTAAAGGAAACAAAATTAGTCAAACCCAGTTATGAAAAAGAAATGTTGACCATACTACACATAGTTCAGAAATAACACCCTTACCTAATAGGAAGACACTTCAAGGTAAAAACATATCATGATAGTTTGAAGTAATTCTTGAAATAAAAATTATCTTCAGAATATAAACAAAAATGGGTCACAAAGATGCTAGGTTATTACTTTGAAATTATCTACAAAAAAGGAAAACAGAATGTTGTGGTAGATTCCCTTTCAAGGGAAAAAGAAGAAACATAAAGTTCACTATGTGTTATTTCTATTCTACAATGTGATTAAGTGGAAGAAGGAAGGATAGAATGGAAGCAAGATCAATAGGTATGAAAGATCATTCAAAAACTACATGAGGACTCCAGTTCATTAGATAATTTTGTATGGAAGAAATATTTTGTATGGTATAATGATCACCTATATTTATGTAAGAACTCCCAACTCAAACAAAAGGTCCTTCTGGAATTGCACACTTCTCCTATAGGAGGACATTCAGGATTCTTGAAAACATACCATAAGATCAAGAAGGATTTTTTATGGGAATGTCTTAGAAATGATGTTCAAAAGTTTGTATCTGAATGTTTAGTTTGCCAACAGAATAAGGGAGAAACAATCAAGATGACAGGTCTCCTACAACCATTATCTATACCAATTCAACATTGGGAAGAAGTTTCAATGTATTTTATTACAGGTTTATCGAAATCCAAAGGTAAGACTGCCATCATGGTAGTAGTGGATTGAATAAAAAATTATGTCCATTTTTTCTCCCTTTATCGTGCTTTTAAAGAAATTAAAGTAGCTGCAAAATTCATAGAAAAAATTCAAAAGCTACATGGAGTCCCCAAGATTATTGTAAGTGACAGAGATCCAATTTTCATTGGAAATTTTTGGACTGAATTATTTTCTTGTTTGGATACTTAATTGGCTCACAACTCATCTTACCACCCTCAATCCGATGGGAAAATTGAGATTGTGAATAAATGTCTAGAAATATATCTTCATTTTTTTGCATCTGATAAACAGACACAATGGGTCAAGTGGTTTCCCTTAGAAGAATGGTGGTACACCACATATTTCCATACTTCATAAAAAATTCCGCCATTTCTGGTACTTTATGGATATCATCCTCCATCCATTACATCACCCTTGAAAGAGAATAAAAAGTTTTAAGAAATGGAGGACCACATAGGGAACCAACAAGAGGTTCTCAAACTATTGAAGGACAACTTGGTTATGGCACAAAACATAATGAAACAACAAGCAAATAAAAATCGTAGTGAAAGGGAGTTTGATGTGGGTGATTAGGTATTTTTAAGGCTAAAACCATATAAACATATGTCCCTTAAGAAAAAAAGAAGGATACTAAATTAGCACCCAAATATTATGGCCTCTATAAGGTTTTTCAAAGGATTGGAAGTATGGCTTACAAATTGGAGTTGCCTCCATATTCACGTGTACATCTAGTCTTCCATGTTTCTTTCTTAAAGAAGGTAATCAACAAAAAGATCCTAGTCCAAACTATTTTACCAGATATTAATGAAGAAGGGAAAATCATACTAGAACTAGAAAAAATCCTTGAAACAAGGATTAATCAACTAAGAAATCAAGCGATCATGCAGTACCTCATCAAATAGAAGAACCTACTAGTGGAAGAGGCAACATGGGAAGATGAGCTCTTCATGTAGAAACACCCACAATTAATCAAGAATTGAGGACAAAACTTGTGTTACACATCGAAATTACTCACTTTGATAGTGTCACAAGTGTCATCGTTACAAAGTTCGCAAGTGTCGTCATTACAAGTGTCGCATTTTTCTCACAAGTGTCGCAAGTGTCAGGGAAGCATACTGCCATGATGCCTATGTCATGCCTATAAATGACATCAGGAGGACACTTGAAACACATCAAACATTTGATTTGGAAGAGGAGAAATGAGTCAGCAGGCTCATGAACCTTTTTCCATCTGAAAACACTAAAAAAACTAAGTTTTTGAAGGAGAGCGCTCCCCTATACCTCTTCTGGGAGTGCTGGCGCTCCCCCTTACACTGTCTGGGAGTTTTATAAAGATTCTTTGGCCCTTCTGGGGGAGTGTTGGTGTCTTTAGGAGTGTTGGCACCCCGCTTAAGCCTACTGGGGAGCGCTACAGTGCTCTGAGTGCCCTTTTGAGGGAGTGCTACCTATTCTGGGCAGTAGTTAAGTTGTTGAGATGAATGGCGGAAGGATCCTTTCATTCTTGGAAGGTAGTTGGATTCGAATCCCTAATCAAGACATGATCTTAGGGCATATCCTCAACTGAAGGAGGAAAATCCTCAACTTCCCCAAGGATATCTCAAGTGGTTAAAGCCTCTCCAAGGCTATATAAGCAAGCTTTCTAATGGTGAAAGGGGACTAGAAAAGGGAGAATCACACCAAACTTATGATCTTATAAGTGGTGTCGGAATAGAGATATTTTGGAAGAAAGAGACCTATGATCTCATAGGTAGAAATTGGTGAAGTCATCGTCATCTGGATTGTGGATCTTTTGAGCAAGGGTTAGACAAGGAGGACTTGACGAAACTGCTGCAATCCATCTACGACTGTAAGCAATGTTTTGTCCTCATTAATATAATTTGCTTGGCATGTTTCTTTCTAATTCATGTTCAATCTCACATGAATTTGTCTCTTTAGTAGATAGACCTATTTCGAACTAATCTTGATAGAGCAAGAAGTGGTCGTACTTTGTTTGTCTACAGGGCTTATCGAGGAGCGAAAGATTGGAGCTCAACTTGGAGCGTGCAGGGACAAACACCGGTAAAAGGTACTTCTTTTCTCCTTCCTTCTCACACACTAGTCCACCTAGATCTAAAAGGAAGTCAGTGACCATGATAAGAACTTTATGTCTTAGAGTTAAGAGTCTATCTATTTGAGGAGATCTACCTGTCCGCAGGGAGATTTTCCTTCAACAGAAACTGGCGACTCCACTGGGGAGAATCAAATCATAACTTTTTCATTTTGATTTTTCCTCATAGGCCTTGTATTACCCTTTGTGTTCTTAGGCCTTGTTCACCCCTTCATATCTTATTGCATTTTTTGATTGACTCTTCACTCCATCACACTCAGCTTGATTGCAAAAATTCCATTGAAATTTTGTTTTTTTTGACATTTTTATGAGTTTTTGAGCCTGGCACCCCCATGCCCATGTTAGCAGAGTGCCAACACTCCCTAGAAGTGTTGGACAGAGCTTTATAATGCTTTGGTGGCCCTTTCCCTAGAGCTCCAACCCCTTTTTGCCCAAAAGTTCTTCAAAAATTGTATTTTTTGGAGATCCAGACCCTGTTTCTTCACTTACTGAGCTGCTTTGTGACTTAATGATTCTTCCTTTGACCTTTGACATGCTTCCTCCTGAGAAGTAAACACCTTGTTGTTCAGATTTTATGCATTTTTCATTATTTTTGAGTTTTTGTTGATGAGATCTTGAAATCAATCCCCTGTTTTCTTCTCTCCTATCCGACTAAGCGAGAACTCTAGTGAAGGACATTAGAAGTCTGTGACTCTTCTCATTTGGTTCTTTGAGTTCATCTGATCCAATTTCTTTATCTTTTCTTTTGCATTTTTTATTTTATTTCTCTTGTTTGATTGCAAAAGGGTGTGTTGTTTGTGCGAAATCTGTGTTTCCTTGTCTAAATCTCCTTGATTTGAAAGGGTAGTTGGCAGGAGAAATTTTGCATTGAATTGATTATCATTCACATACAAACGACAAAAGTACATCTTAATGATTAGTTTGCATATTAGTTTGCATTTCTGAAATGTTNTTAGGGCATATCCTCAACTGAAGGAGGAAAATCCTCAACTTCCCCAAGGATATCTCAAGTGGTTAAAGCCTCTCCAAGGCTATATAAGCAAGCTTTCTAATGGTGAAAGGGGACTAGAAAAGGGAGAATCACACCAAACTTATGATCTTATAAGTGGTGTCGGAATAGAGATATTTTGGAAGAAAGAGACCTATGATCTCATAGGTAGAAATTGGTGAAGTCATCGTCATCTGGATTGTGGATCTTTTGAGCAAGGGTTAGACAAGGAGGACTTGACGAAACTGCTGCAATCCATCTACGACTGTAAGCAATGTTTTGTCCTCATTAATATAATTTGCTTGGCATGTTTCTTTCTAATTCATGTTCAATCTCACATGAATTTGTCTCTTTAGTAGATAGACCTATTTCAGACTAATCTTGATAGAGCAGAAAGTGGTCGTACTTTGTTTGTCTACAGGGCTTATCGAGGAGCGAAAGATTGGAGCTCAACTTGGAGCGTGCAGGGACAAACACCGGTAAAAGGTACTTCTTTTCTCCTTCCTTCTCACACACTAGTCCACCTAGATCTAAAAGGAAGTCAGTGACCATGATAAGCACTTTATGTCTTAGAGTTAAGAGTCTATCTATTTGAGGAGATCTACCTGTCCGCAGGGAGATTTTCCTTCAACAGAAACTGGCGACTCCACTGGGGAGAATCAAATCAGAACTTTTTCATTTTGATTTTTCCTCATAGGCCTTGTATTACCCTTTGTGTTCTTAGGCCTTGTTCAGCCCTTCATATCTGATTGCATTTTCTGATTGACTCTTCACTCCATCACACTCAGCTTGATTGCAAAAATTCCATTGAAATTTTGGTGTTTTTGACATTTTTATGAGTTTTTGAGCCTGGCACCCCCATGCCCATGTTAGCAGAGTGCCAACACTCCCTAGAAGTGTTGGATAGAGCTTTATAATGCTTTGGTGGCCCTTTCCCTAGAGCTCCAACCCCTTTTTGCCCAAAAGTTCTTCAAAAATTGTATTTTTTGGAGATCCAGACCCTGTTTCTTCACTTACTGAGCTGCTTTGTGACTTAATGATTCTTCCTTTGACCTTTGACATGCTTCCTCCTGAGAAGTAAACACCTTGTTGTTCAGATTTTATGCATTTTTCATTATTTTTGAGTTTTTGTTGATGAGATCTTGAAATCAATCCCCTGTTTTCTTCTCTCCTATCCGACTAAGCGAGAACTCTAGTGAAGGACATTAGAAGTCTGTGACTCTTCTCATTTGGTTCTTTGAGTTCATCTGATCCAATTTCTTTATCTTTTCTTTTGCATTTTTTATTTTATTTCTCTTGTTTGATTGCAAAAGGGTGTGTTGTTTGTGCGAAATCTGTGTTTCCTTGTCTAAATCTCCTTGATTTGAAAGGGTAGTTGGCAGGAGAAATTTTGCATTGAATTGATTATCATTCACATACAAACGACAAAAGTACATCTTAATGATTAGTTTGCATATTAGTTTGCATTTCTGAAATGTT
>JZKD02S2321326.1:0-10133 GCA_000966675.3 Picea glauca
TGCTAGCTGCAATGGCATCTCTCCTCCAAACCTACACACAAAACTGGGCACTAAAGTGTGCACAAGTGTTGCTCTGCAATTCTGAGACTACCTGCCAGAATGAAGATTGGCCTCCTGTATTTATAGTAATTATGTCTAACTTCTTGGGCCAACTTCTCATTTTGGGTATCTGTCTATTCATTATATATTATTTCTTCTTGCCAACTTCCTCTCTTGGAGGCTAATAACCTAATACAAGTTATCCTTTTGAGCCGACATGTCTTTTAGGGTTATTAGCCAACTCATTAGGGTTTCTTCTTGATTCCTGGAGTATTCTATTCTCATCAGGTTTACATGTGGAGGTAAATACCTCCCGCAGCTACCATAATATCAACAGAATATTCATGTGGTATTAAGAGCATTTCGATCCCATATGTTCAACAATTGTCGTGGACATGAGTTGTGCAGATTTAGAGATTGGGAGGTCTCCATCAATTTTCATCCTAGTTCATTGGATGCTTCTGATTGTAACCCCTCAAAAGTTGCACCAAAGTCATGTTGACTACTTTCGTCTAACCATCTGTCTGTGAATGGAATGTTGTATACCTCTTCAACTTAGTGTCCATATTCTTTGATAGTGTAGTCCAAAATGCATTGAAAAATATGGTATCCTTATCTGAGATGATGCTCTTTGGTATCCCAAAGTGCACCTAGAACTATTCAAAGAAAATGTTTGTTTCTTCCTGTCCCTTGATGGTCTTTTTACAAGGCATGAGAATGCACATTTGTTAGAACCTATCAACTACCACAAATAAATAGTGATGTACCTTTCACGTGGTTGGTAAACCTCCCACAAAATCCATGGAAATGATTTCCCAAGGTCGAGTGGGTACATGTAAGGGATGGTATAGATCTTGCTTCTTGTTATTGGTCTTGTTGGTATAAGAAAGTATACATCCTATAATATATTGTGAAACATCTCCTTGCATTCCGAGCCAATACACATACCTATGTCAGTTGGAAACTATCTTCCCAACACCAAAATGTCTTGCAAACTTGGAGGCATGAGCCTCTCTAATAAGTTGTAATCATTCACCTTTAGGAACACCAAGCTTGTCAAGCTTGTAGAGTAAACCATTTTGGAAATGATAGTCAACCTTTCTATCACATTCGTCTATATGGATTTGGCCCTGTAGTTGTTGAAACACCTCCTTGAAGTCCTCAGCCTATGTGTATGCCTTTTTTTATGCATCATGGATAAAAATATCCATGTGCACTAGAGTTCCCAAAGATGTAATATAAGATGTGGATGGTCGTGAAAGCATGTATTCCAACTTGTTTGTGCTACCATTATTATACTTTATGAACAAATCTTGTTTTAGCTTACTCTAGGCTTGCAAATACTATAATGGTTGGTGATCTATGTGGATGATGGTCTCCTTTCCCATTAGATGGTTCTTCCATTTTTTGATAGATTATACCTAGGCATTTGTCGTAGGGAGGGTAGTTGAGAATCGCCCCATGAAATAATTCATAGTGATAGCATACAATCCTTCCTCCCTGCATTAGTACCGCTCCCATGGCATACCCGCTTTCATTTGTCTCCACTTCGAAGGGCTTATGCAAGTTTGGTAATGTGAATACTCATGCTTTACTGATATTTCTTTTCATCTCATCAAAAGTCTTATGTTGATTCTTCCCCAACTAGAAACTCTCACCACTAGTTGTTATGGCGTGGAGTGGTGTAGCTACTGTTGAAAATGAAGCTATGGACTTTTCAATTATTAGGCTACCAAAAACAATTCCTAACTTAAGAGACATTTGTAGGAACTAGTCATTTCATGATGGTGTCCATCTTTGTAGGATCTATCTTGAGCTTCCCTCCACCGATCACATAACCCAAATACACCAAACACTTAAAAGAAAACTTACATTTCTTGATATTGGCCAACAACTGGTGATTTTTCAGAATCTCTAACACCTACATAAGATGTGACATGTGCTCCTCCTAGGTAGCACTATAAACTAGTATATCATCCAAATATATAATAACAAATGAATCATCTAGATAAGGGAGTAAAACACCATTCATTAGTCTCATAAATGTACTCGATGCATTGCATAAACCGAATGACATAACCAACCACTCATATAAACCTTGCATTGTCTTGAAGAAAATATTCCATATAGATTCTTCTTTGACTCGTACCTGGTGATATCTCGATCCTTAGCAAGGGGTATTGATTCTTCAGTGTAATATTGTTCAATGCCCTGTAATCGATACACATTCTCCAAGTCACATTCTTCTTGGGAACAATTATGATGGGTGACCCACAAGGTGAGGTACTTGGTCGAATCACATCATGCTCCAACAATTGTTGAAACTGCTTCTTTACTTCATTTTCTTCCAGAACAAATTGTCTATACATCCCAATATTCAACAAGGGAGAGTTAGGAAATAATTGGATTTCATGCTCCACTTCCCTCTTAGGTGGTAACCCTTTAGGATATTGGAACACTCCTTTGTATACATGTAGAAACTCCTCCAATTGATGTTTCTACTTTTCAGTACACCCCTCCAAGGACGCCTTCATTCTCTTTGATTCATCATCAGACTAATTCTCTCTTAAGAAAAGAAAAACATATTTCTTACTAGAACTAATCAACTTCTTGGCTTGGTTGGTACTTACGAGTGAGATATTTGACTTTCCTTTATGCGCATTGATGATGTAGAAATTCCCATCCTTGATCAATCGGTATTGGTTGGATCTCTACATGAATATTGCATCCCTCGTATACATCTAAGGGCCTCCAAACTCTACTCCACATACATCAAGGGGTACTGCATCCAATTCCACTAGATCAATAAAATCGACACTTATAGAAAATTCAATCTTACACTGTTTCGTTACCTTTACCTCTGCATCCTTGTTTACCCAAGCCAATGGATAGCGACTCGGATGATTATGAACCTCCAATCAAATATTGCTAACTAGATATACTGCTATGAAATTAACCTGTGAACCAGAGTCGAGCATAGCATCTATCTTAGTTTTCTTGACCTAAATCTTAATGTGGAAGACCTTGGTCATCTCATTCTCTTCTCGGTGATGAAGGCTACTCAAATTCACCTCCTTCTGCACATATGTGAAAACAATATTTTGATAAACATATGAGCTATCAACTCCCAAAATCTTGATCATCATTTTCCATGAAAAAGTGTGTCAATAATATAGGTCAAGTTATGTATCCATAATCAACTTCAATTTAGCACCCGTGTATCCATAATCAACTTTAATTTAGCACCCAGAATGGAAGTTAGTAACACATGTGAGAATCCCTAAGAGGGAAAGGGGAAATTTGGAATAATTACATACCGTAATCGACTTTAATTTAGCACCAAGAATGGAAGTTAGTAGGCACAATTATGTACCTACCCTTAAATCCAATGATGCGAGAGTAAAAAGACTCCATCAATGCTCGGTTTGGTCAAAGAACACTACCTTGATATTTTATACCCCAAACTACAATACACGGGCTTATGTAAGAGTGAGAGGGTTGATGTCCACCGGTGATATACAATATATGTTTTTCCTTTATGTTTATAATGGTTATTTAACAAATATAATGTTTATCGATTAAAATGAAATTGAAATTAAAAAAATATTCTTAATTATTTATAATATATAATATATAATTAATAATTAATTATTATATAATAAAATAAATCATTTTTTATCATTTTCATGTTTTTAAATATTCCTCACGATTTTATTAATTATTTATAATTAATAATTAATTATTATATCATATATAATAAAATAAATTGAAGACTACAGAATATAGAATGCAAGACTGAAAAATCAGTTGAAGATTGCAGAAAATGTATTCCAAATTGTTGTGACTAAGCACTCCAGAAGGGTCACCGTCATCGGGAACAGTGTGTCAAGCTTTTTTATATAGAAGATTACATTTTCTTATCCGTTTTTCCTTTACAAAAAATTTAGCATCTGTGATGGTAGCAATCGCAACGGTTCTACCAAATGATGCAAATTATTGTTGGTCATAACACTTAGAAGAAGGAGACAAATGAAAGTCATTATTATTATTGTGTAGTATGTGATAAATAAATAAATCTGAATGTTGTTGAGAAAAGAGTAAAAATGTAGAAATTTTAGATTACATCAATTTTCACTATCAACAACAAAATCTTTTATAAATGTAATATTCTTCGTTGTGACGGAAATAATATAACTTTAAACATCCAATCCAAAAATTAATTAGATGCCAAACTGGTAGAAATAAGGCCAATTAATTAAGCCCCTAATGCGCTTTAAATGATATAATGAGCTTTGTCTCCAGAATCTCTGATTTGAAGACATAAATTTTCAAGATTATTGTATTTTGCTTTTTTAATTTTACTTTATATCATTTATATTGACATGGCTTTTAATCTTACTTTAAATTTATTTGATTTTAAATTTATGTGAATATTGATCCATTTAAATATTTTAAAATTTATTTTAATTTAAAACGTGTGGATATGATCCGTGCAAACATTTTTTAAGTAATAAACATTTTTTTTTTTGAATTCTTAGCAGGTTATATTGGTTTCTCCTTTGATCATAATGTCACTAGCAGCATAAAGTTAGACTTTATTTAAGACAAAGTGATTCATAAATATTCCAAGTATTTGAGAGCAGTATTTATTGATAAACAGTTTTTATTTAAGTTGGCCCAACGGTAGGGAGAAGCATAAAGCTAATCATAGATAGCCCACCTTTTTTATATGGGCCTAATGGTTAAGAAAATGTGTTTCCTCTTAAGAGGTCACTGGTTCAAATTCAGAGGGGGGTAGGGTATGTATACCTTCGTAGACTTTACCAGTCAAATCGTTGGGCGGAGGGGGGTCCCTTGTCCCACAAACAAGGGGGTCTCATACACCAATTTGGTGTGCTGGCTTGGCCGTGACCTTAAAAATAGATTATTATTATTATTATTATTATTATTATTATTATTATATACTCATCCCTTTAATGTTAGTCTTAATTTTAAAGTTTGTTACACAAGAGAATCACTTTCTTTTGCAAGGTATATTTTGAAAAAATAAAATTGAGGTGTTGTATTTTGAAGTATGTTTTTTTTGTTTTTGTTTTTTTTAATAATAATGTGAATTGGTTTTTAGGATGAAATTTTAATTATATGATTTGTAAATTGTTGTGGATATTTTAATGGAATAATTTTTTATAATAAATTTTGTAATATTTTGAAATACTTTATTACTTAATTTATTTTTTTAAATCATATATTTATTATTAATAGTTGAATCCTCAAATTTATGAAAAGTAATTGAAATATGAAAATCAAATAACAATTAAATGAAAACATCATCCACACAAATTAACACGAGATGTATCTTGGGAAACCTGATATGGGAGAAAACCTAGATAGAAGGTGAGCCTATGTTTTTCTCTATTTTATTTAGTTACAGAAATGTAAATACAAAGAAAGGGACACTCACTATGGAGTTGTCTTTGACACTATGGCATGAATAGTTGCTACAAAATCTTCTTCTTCCTTTGTTATGCTCTCAAATCCCACTCCTAAATGTTCTTCTCAGTTACTGTGGAATAGGTACCATGCTAAGAGAATGGAACCCCATGTCGTCCTAGGAGATTGGTATTTAAAATATCCCGATAGTCATCTACGATTAGGGTTTTTGCAACCTTAACCTTCAATTAGTGTTAAGGGTTTGGACCTTATATAATATTGTTGAAAGTCTACATGTGTCTAGCCCCATTTGTGTGAATAATGGGCATTAGTGTGGCATCCACTTGCTACCATGGTGGTTAACAAGGTAGGTCAACTTGCAGGAGGCATAAATTATGCATACAAACTTTGATTGAGGTGATTTTCACATCGTTGGAATGATCTCAATATGTGGAATGACATCGAGGGGCTGTAAGATATGCTTACAATGTTTTAACCCCCAAAAGTGACATTTGATGCCTAAAAATGGCTCTAGAAGGTTACAAACCTCAAATTTCAAAGCTGGGACTTGCCACTAAAATGGATTCGACAAGCTAATTCCTCCAAATGTTTCAACCAAAAAGTACCAAGATAGATGACAAATTATGTAATGATCCTTTACAGAGGCTTTGGTTCCCCAAAATCTCTTACTAAATAAGGTGAGGAAATTTTTTCTCTACCTGCTTCCTAGAGCACCATTTTGGCTTTCTTAAAAGTTGTTTTCAACCCAATCTATCAAAGGCCATGCTACCCCTATCTGGTAGTTTTCGACTTCTTGTAAAATATTGTATCTTCTACTAACTCTAATAGAGCTTATGGTGTTAAGTCCTCTATGGTAGGTAGGACTTGCTCCCTAGTTCTTCATGCAACATGGAAGGCTCATAGAGGTTCATATTTTCCACATTCAATACTAAGTAAATACACATATACATGGGAATACTGAGTCTATAATCATTGTCACACACCTCCTCCAATACCTAAAAATGTGCATACCATGGAGCAATGACCTTCTTACCAAGAACTTGTAGCCTTTCATTTTTCAGCTACAACTAAAATTTGTCTCCCACCTTCAATGTTTTCTCAATTCTATGTTAATCATGTATAGCCTTATACCTTTTCTATGACTTCTTCAATGTATATTGTACTTGCAAATTAATGTACCTAATCTTTTCAACAAATTTATCTTCTTTCAATGTTTCTCCTACGATGTTTTCCCTTACTCCTCCTCATTGTCCATATACAACATCCAATGGAAAATGCGACAAACCCTGAAAGAAATTTTTGAAAGGGGACTTACCAATAGAAGTATGAGATTCTCTTATAAGAGTGTTGAATATAGATCAAATTTTCATCCCAATCCTTTGGATTCTTCTAATTTTAGCCCCTGAAAAGATGAAGCAAAGTCCTATTGACTAATTATAGTTTCCCATCTATTTGTGGATGGAAAGCTATAGATCTCTTCAATTTGGTGTCCATCTTCTCCCAAAGTTTAGTCCAAAAGGAATTGATAAATATGGTATCCCTATATGTGATGATGCTCCCTGGTATCCCAAAGTGCACACAAAATTTTTCAAAGAACATGTTTTCTACTTCTTGTCCTTTTATGGTCTTTTTACAAGGCACAAGAATGCATGTATTAGTAAACCTATCAACTACCAAAAATAAATATTCACGTCCCTTCCTGGTCGTTGGAAAACCAACGATGAAATCCTTGGAAATTCTTTCCTAGAGTCGAGTGGGTACAGGTAAGGGATGGTATACACATTTTTGTTCTATTACTAGGCTTGTTGATACTGTTATCACTCTGTAAATTTCCCTTGTTGTGGAGGCAAGTCACAAAGGTAACCACAAACCAATGTGAGGTTGGAAGCTAGCCCTTCCAACCCAGAGAGGGCTCTCTCTTTCAAATCAATCACTAAAAGGATTGATTTGGTTTAAATCAAAGGCTATATCTCTAGATCAGGGTAGAATTTATAGAGTTGGTGGCAAAGCAGAGAAAAATTCCATTGGGCAATGGAGTCATACATCATAGATCAACAAATTGTTGGACACTGGTTAATTGGAAACTAGATTATCATAGGAAAGATAGAAAACACTTCTTTATACCAATTAGATGTCATTGTAGCATAAATAACAAAAAAAATACACTAATCCCTCAGGGAATCTATTAGGGATGAATCCCAAGGAAATTATAGCAGAAACAATGAAGAAAAATGCATGCATAGAGCATCATATTCAGATGAATTCATACACATATATTTCACTTTAACATATAGAGGAAAACATATAACATAAATTGATTCAGTAGTGATATCACATACACAAAGAAAGCACAAAGATAAAAAAGAAATAATCACATGTATCTCTGATGTCAAGTTCCAGGTACTTCTGGTCTCAAAATTTTATTAATCTCAAAAAAACTTACAATATGTTGTGAATAAAAATTTCGCATGCACTCATCCACCAACCCTTATCACCTCTCACATGATAGTTTAAATAGTCAAAAGAATAAAACAATTGTTCATAATTTCAGGAAAATAAAATCAAATAAAATCATAAAAATAAACTAGAAATAAATAAGGTTGCAATGTGTCTCGGGTTGTTGGATGTTGTTAGTCAAAATTCCTTGGAACCTGAAAAAGCTGTAGCTTCTATTTTCCACTTGTGCTCTATGGATATCCTTTGACTGGTGTTTGTATCTATTTTAGAACCATTTGCTACTTCATCTATTGATATTCTGCTACCTCATTCTTTATTTACTGATTTTATGCCTTAGAATCTGGGATCCACTTTTATTTATTGATTTTGTGTTAATGCCAAGTGTCCTAGTTTCTCTCAAATTGACGATCAAATGCCTAGAGATATTCACTCCATCAAATTATGCCTTGGAACTCTAGGGTCGATGTGGATCACTTGGTACAACTGGAGGTGATTCGAGGATAATTTTGTATGTTGATCTTGCTACCCTGTCAGAATTGCTCATCGTGTAAATACAATTCATTGCGCAACTAAATTCTACAACATTTGCGTAGCATGGTTGTGCAACGAAAAACCAGGTTTCACCTTTTCCCTACTATGTTATTTTTCTTTGTTGGGGTTGTGCAAGATTTCTTCACCTTGATGTTCTTTGACTACGTTACAACTTCATCAT
The DNA here is from genome assembly GCA_000966675.3 of Picea glauca. Classification (NCBI taxonomy): domain Eukaryota; kingdom Viridiplantae; phylum Streptophyta; class Pinopsida; order Pinales; family Pinaceae; genus Picea; species Picea glauca. Next base: position 8,660 of record JZKD02S2321326.1, read on the forward strand.
ACTCTACATTTACCTCTCCATAAGCATTAAAAATGACTGATGCATAGCCCTTGGATAAGCACATTGTAAGTGGCTGAATTTGTATTGATACCCTTTAAAATAATTTAATGCATAAGGTTAATGTTATCTTGGGGTAGGTCATAGATATTCACAAACTTGTTGGTGACCACCATGAGTTGAACCTGAAAAACATAAAGCCAATCTATTTGTCAAATGTAAGCACCTTGTAAAACAATCTCAATGGAAAAATGGTCTATTATTTCCCCTCGAGAATTGGCAGTGACAATTTGGCATTCTTCATACCCAACTACGGTCAAATAGTTCTCATTTGCAGAATTGAAAATGAGATGGACTAGTTCAAAGTGAACTGAATTCCTGGAAAGAGGCTTAACATTAGTATTGTTTGTTGTCGTAGGTGCAACAGTTGGTTGTCCAATTAGTTGCTTCACATCAAATATTATTACTTTGTCACCTTCGCCTGCTGCAAGCCTGCCTCTGTTATTTATAGTAAGCAGAGATTTGACAATAGACTCGCTAGAAAAAATGGATTTAAGTTCCCTCCAAGAATAACATATTTGATGCTTATTTGCAGCTACAGATAGACTCTCATCCTTGATATTTTTTATAAATAGATCATAATTTCCACCTTTAATCCATTTTTTATGCACATCTCGAAAAAGGGCATGGATATTTGTAGTTTTGAGGTGCCCTCTTCCATCGAGATCAAGGAACTATGGTGCCACCAAGCCTGGGATGACATGGAACAAACTTAACATTCTTGCAGTTCTTAAAATGTTGCCTTGGCTTATTTATTCCCAACACGATACTGTAAATTCTAACCTTGTACAATATCTACTACAAACTGATATTCAGAAAAGAACAGAAAAGTTACAATGGCAAATACAAACATTACACAAAGATTTTTCACCTGGAAACCCAAATCGAGAAAAACCAGCATATATTATATTCATAACTTGTGTTACATTGTTTACAATACAATATACATATAGGAGCCAACGGCATCGAAAACCCTAACCCAATGACCTGGATTAGTCCAAAACCCTAATTCCTTAACCGGAAATAGAAAACCATCGGCAAAAAACCATGTGCCGAAAAAACCACCTAAATATCATGTGGTCCCGGAAATATGTCGTCCTGAAGAAAAAAAATTCGGGGGTGCTGCCCCTGAACCCCCAAACGGGGGGCTCTGCCCCCCTACACCCCCCCCTCTAACCCCCCTGCGCGCCCGGCGCAAACGCTCAGACACTACTACTCGTGCAAAGAATATAACACATACCCAACATTCTCCCACTTGTTGTTTTCTTTGCACACAAGGGGTTATAGGGTTACATAGTCAAAAATCCAGGGCAACAATGCCCATGGATCCTCTACACCAAGATAACTTCTCAGTGCTCACAGATTTTGTTAATGAATCTGCAACATTCTTCAAAGTGTCCACCTTCATCGGTGATAC
>JZKD02S2321326.1:10143-27566 GCA_000966675.3 Picea glauca
ATGTTTTCCCGAAAAAAAAAATTCGGGGGCGCTGCCCCTGCACCCCCCCCTTTAACCCCCCTGCGCACCCGACACAAATGCTCAGACACTACTACTCGTGCAAAGAATATAACACATACCCAACAGATACATTTGTTATACTTAACTCATGGCTCAGATTCATGACACTTATAAAACTCCATCAACATTGGCTATGTGATGGATCCTTTGGCATTTTGATATCTGTGCATGAATGATGGGCACTTTGAATTAAGTTTTAACAGTTATTGCTACATTTTATTATTTGCTTCAAAGGATTTATACCACATGCATAGCGATGTGAACTGTTTTGTCTTTTATATATGACCACCTCTTATACATATCAATGTGTGGTGAAAGAAACATACCCCTTGGTTTCTCTCCTCATGAGTTGGCTCTTGCTTTGTATGCTGATTAGTGGTATCTATTGAGACTTGGAGCTTGATTGCCAATTGTATAGCTTGACTCATTGCTTGACAGATTGATAGCTCAGAGTTAGGTCTTGAGCCCATATTTTTCCAAGAATCAATTCAAATCCTACAAAAATAAGTAAAAACCCTGCATATGACCCAAGAGCTAATTTAGCCTTGAAAACCTCTTTTTTTTATTTGCCAAAAATTTTAACCTTTTCCCCAAATGCCAAATTTTATGTTGTTGATAACATTGTGTTGATGTTGGCTTTGATTGGTACTTAAACTTGGGCTTGGAGATTGGGTGATTTTAACCCCAATATTTTTATAAAAACCATTAATACACTATATGTAAACCCAGAGCACATAACCACCTTTTAAACCCAACAACACAAACCTTTTGCCAAAAATAACTTTGACCCTTCATATGGTCCCAGGAGCATAATAACCCTCTAAAAGACCACTTTTTAGCCAAATTTATGAAAATTTACATGTGCTAACATCGACTCCAATGGGGATGGTGTCCTCCTTGCGAGGCGACAAAGAATCCACTGACCAATTCCAAACCATTGGGTTGTTCCCAAAACCACATCTGAAACTTGCAAACTGATACGGCTTTGACTTGCAACCAACTCATTCTGTAACTGAATCCAAACTACAAATTGGAACTATACTATACACTGAAATCTGAAAACATTATTGCTAAAACAATCACACTGAAGCCAAAAACCACAAACTATTGAAACATGTTCATTCCCATGAGCTTATTTGCAAACAAATTCCTAGTCTATCCTATTGAAATAATTGTTGAATCAAGTGCTACTAAAGTGCCAATGAAACCAATCAAGTAGTTGAAATATTGATTGGAGCATACAATCAACTTATTTAAGTGAAAAGAAAAACTTAAAGAGTAACAATTCACCATTGAAATTAAATCCATTTCCAAGATTCATCCCTTTTGAAAAATTTCCACTGACTGTGTTAACACTCAGAAATTTCTTTGGGTTGTATCAAATAAAACCCCAAGGTAACTGTTTAAACCAACTTTAAATTGTATTCTAACCTATACAACCAGAGAGGGTTTTCTCATATGTCTAGTTACTGGTAATAACTCAAAGATTTCATCAATAAATGCACAAAGGTCAGATTCTTCAATAGGATAGGTTTATTTTTTGTTTAAAAGGGTTGGTAGGAAAAACAAGGAAAAGGTACCATTGGGCAATGGAGTCAAGGCCTAGATTTCAATGTTTTTATAGTCAACAATGGGTTGGTTTCTTTCTGTAGATCTAAGGAAAAATAGGTTCTATGCTCAACAAATAAATGATATGAAATGAGAGATGGAAAGGAGAAGAAATACCACTACACTACATGCATCAATCAATGGATGAATCTCCAATGAAGCTTTAGAATAAAGGACACAAAGATTAATTACTAAACAAAGCATCAAATGAAGAACAATTCTGTAAAAGTAACCATTAACACATAACAAGCATCATCGGTGTGAAAGGAGCATCAAACATGGATGAATTCCTACCACTTACTCTCAGACAATGCTAGCAGAAAAAAACAATCGTGAAAATGATATTCAAGAAACACATATTGAACATAAACACCATGATGAATCTCAAATATCAAAAAGAGGAAACTTTTGCATTAACTTCAAAGGAATAAACAAGTCTTGATATGTAGTACAATAGTCCTCTTTTCCAAAAAAGAGTCCCCTTGTTTACATCAAAATGACCAAATTATATAGAAAAATAATGCCACACTTGGTCGTTAGGGTCGAACTACTATCTCCTAGAATCATGGATCTAGTTTCTTTGAAAGAGAACAATAACTTCAACGTGTTTACTAAAAATAGAAAACCCAACTTTGCCAAATCATAATCGTAACTGAAATATTCTTTACAATCATTGATCATGATCAAAATTTGACCATATGGTTGTGATGAGTCATCATGTGCATTGCTAGACACTCGGTCACCCTTACACAGCAAGTCTGCCATGCAACAATAACCTACAACATAAGTGCAACAGATGGCGCAACAAACTAAGAAAATAGGGGTTAAATATGACATATCTCCCGAATAAAAAATGATTTTTCAAAACGGAGAGAGGCTTTTGTTAATGAACCTGTTATTGAGAAACAACTCTCTCATGTTTCTAAAAATCCTCTCCAGTCTCATGGTATCCATGCCCAAAGAAGATGACAAAAACAAAATCTGAAACAATGGGTTGTAAAGATTCATTCGAATCTACCAAAATATGACATGTTTTGCAAATATGAGAGAGGTTTTTATTATTTGGCTTGTCCTAGACAAAAAACTCTAGGGGATTTTAAAAATTCCTCTCCAGTTGGTCAAAAATTGATCTTGAAGTTGACCAGTAAACTAGTCATTTATGCAGCATGCCCTAATAGCCTGTGTGTAGTAAAACCCTCTGCGCGAAAAAATCCTCTATGCGTAAAAATCCTCTATGCAACAAAATCCTCTACACGAGAAAATCCCCTGCGCGAAAAAACCTTATGTGCAGCAAAATCCTATGCACGACAAAATCCCATGCGCAACAAAATCCTCTACACGACAAAATCCCTTGCGTGGAAAAACCCTCTGTGTGGCGAAACACTCTATGCGGAAAAATCCTTTGTGCAAAAAAATCCTCTGTGAAGTGAAATCCTCTGCGCAGTGCACAACAAATGAAAGAAATAAAAGCCTTTGCACAATGAACTTGCACAATGAGTATGCTTTTGAAGTTTACAATGATACCATTGACATGGAGTGTCATGATTGTTCCTTCTCTGACCTCATGAAAGGTGATGATGAACCATAATGCCTTTTGGCATGATATTCACCCTAACCTATGACTCATCTAGGAATGCGTTTATTTTCTGAAGATCATGTCATGACGTTGAAAACTTTGGACAAACCTCTAACTCTAGCTATAAAAATCATGGTTCTAACAACTAGCTCCAAGGGGGATGCTATCCTCCCAATGAGGTAGAAAAGAACTCATAGACCCTATTCCTATCCATTGGGTTGCTCCCAAACTCAAATTTCCAAGTGTAACTTGTAACCTTCTCTCTTACTGACTTGGAACCAATCACCCTGAAATCCAAACCTGAACTGTTCCACCACAAATTTATTCTACAACTAAACCAAACCCAAACTCAAAATACAAAATGAAAATTGTTGAAATAAATGCTCTCTATGCTAAGCTTATTCACACCTACCTACCCTAACTGCTTGAAAAAACTATCAATCAAGTAATTTCAGATTTCCAATAAAGCCAATCAAGTATCTTCTCACACAAATTGAGTGCTTGATTTTTCTTGAACAGATGTAACACCCTGTTTCCCCCAGTCTATAAATATAACTATATTGGCCAAGGAATTATGGAAAACCTAAAAGTGTGAATGTTTGATTTGATGGACCTTTGTACAAAAGGTTGATGAATGTAAATTATGTTATTTTAATAGAAAATGGTTACGTATTGCATGACTACTGAAAGAGGGGATGTGCTAAGAGAAAACCACAAATGCTATGAAAGGTGGTGGAGGGGACCCAAAATGGTTGCATTAACCTCCAATGAACCAGTACCATGCTGGAATTAATTGCACAGATCAGAACAACCCTTTGACCCAAGAATTAATTACAGTTGGGCTGGTAGGTGGGAAGACCTCCTCAAGAGTTAATGAGGGGATGGGGCAAACCACCCATCTGTAAGGCTTCCAGACCTGACCATGGACTGGGAATTTGAGCCATATGAAATATTGCTGAGAAAGGAAAGGAAGGAAGTGTGGTGGGCAGAGGAGGACCTGCGGAAAAATGCAGAGACTAGAGCGGAAACTCTCGGGTCCGAGGAAGGACTGAAAGAGGAATAGTGAGTTCTGATCACAGAAAATAGAGATTGAGCCAGGAGAAGAAAAGTAACCTTCATCCTTATTTATTTCTGTATTGGGAGAAGGAGAGTAACCTTCGTCCCTAAATTTCGTTGAGCTGGAAGTAAGATGTTGAATCTCAAAGCATCATGGCTTAAGCTCGGGGGTGGCCAGTGATAAATCCATTGGGAGTGACTGAGCCTATGGTTGGGTGGAAACAAGCACCCCTTTTAGTAATCGCATGATGCTCTATGGCTCTTATAAGTGTTTTCTTTCCTTATGCCTTGAATTGTAAATAATGGATGCATGTGAGTATTTACATGTCTATAAAGGGTTCTTTCTCTGTATTAAATTATTAAGTTATGAGTATGCGTTCACTCCCTTGAGAACCAATATTTTAGTTTGATTTTCCATATGCCCCAGTTTAATCACTCGAAGGCTCTTTCCCCATGAATTTACATCACCGTTCCAGATTTGGAGCAAGCGTCTGGGCATAGCTACCATTTGGTAACCTCATAAGTTACTTTGCCTTGATTAAGAGCTTAAATCTCTCCGAGTTGGGAAGGTGTTCCCTTCAGACCAGTAGTCTAGGAGACTCTGAACTAGCGCCTATTCTCTTAACTAAAAACCTGACTAAGAGTGGGGATCATAGCCCAAGATTTAGATGAATATCCACGTAACCTGGGTCTAGGAACCTTGGAGCTCGAAGCTCTGAAATGTCAAATTGCACGATATTCAATTTGAACCCTGTAATTGCTATGAAACATCGATCTATGAACGAAGATTGAGGGTGGGGAATCACTGCGGAGCACGAAGGTGAAAATAGTGGATGCGCTAGTTCGCAGCCCACAATTCACCCTTGTCGTTGGTCTCAATGGGCTGGAAGATCAATGATCCCAGTTAGACTAGAATCGAGCGAGCACTTTCCAGATTGTGGAGGTCGAACTCTCTGGTAAAGAGCACACATGTTGGGGCCCCACAAGTTTTTGTGAACCATCGATCGTCATTGACCTTTGATATGAGTTTGATGCGATCCTTGAAACACAAGGAGCGCGTGGGATGGTGAAATATTCAAGGAGGTCAAGATCAAAAGAGATAGTGCTTTCAGGAGTGAAGATGAAATCCATGAGATGGGCCCATAGGAGGAGCAAAGGTCAAATCCTTCAAGCACTTAGAAAATCTTCTAAGTTAGAGAAAGTCAGAAGCTCAAGAGGAGGAGCGAGAGTGGCTGTTGGATCATAGTTCAAATGATCAACAATCGTCTGATTAGATCAAGGTGCATGAGCCTTAGCGCTTCGCACATGCAAGAGAGAGAACTTACCAAGGTTTTAGACTTGATATTTACGAAGCTTGGAGAGTAAAAAATCTGAAGTAAAATCTCAATCGTCCGATTAACCGGAGTGAATATGAATCGTCAAATCGTCCAAAGTAAGCCTCAAGATTTGGATCACCCAAGTGAATCTAAGTCATCAGAAACTGTGAGTTAAGGAGGATGCAAGTTTGAGACTTGAGATTTACGAAGCCTGGAGAGCCGAAAATCTTAAGTAAATCTCAATCGTCCGATCAACCGAAGTGAATCTGAATTGTCAGATCATCCAAAGTAAATCTCAGGTGTCGGATCACCCGAAGTGAATCTAATCCAACGGAGTTCAGTAGAGACATGGCGTAGATCTGTGAGTTCCGGGTAAAGTCCCGAAGTAATTCATAGCTGTCAAATCCAGAGGGACACGTGACGATAGATCATAGACTTCGGAGAAATCACCTCAAGAGTTTCAGATTGAGAGTGGAAACTCTCGAAGCCTGAAACATCGAAGCATCAAAGTGTCGAGGAGCCAAAGAGCCAAAGCACCAAAGTACTGAAGCGCCGAAGCACCGAAATAGATCTAGAGCATCAGATCCAAAGGACAGGTGGTGTGAATCTGTGGATTTTGGTCAAAGACCCGAAGTAAATGTCGACTGTCGGATCGTTCAAAGTAGAGCTGAACTGTTATATCCAGAGAAAACATGGCGTGAATCTATGGAATCCGGATAAAGTATCTAAGTAATTCATAGTCATCATATCTAGAGGAGACGTGGCATAAATCTTTGGACTCCGGGTAAAGACCCGAAGTAATCCTTGATCATCAGATCAAGTGGACACGTATAAGTGGATTATAACCTCTGGATAAAATCCATTGGGAAAAAGGGGTGATGTTTGAGATTTGAGATCAAAGAAGTTCGAAGACCCGAAGTAGATCTCGACCGTTGATCGAGAAGAGGGCCACGGGATTGTTGATCTAGTTGAAAGTTCAAACAACCGAAGTAGAAGTAGGGCCATGATTTAGGAGGACACAGGTGTCTGCAGATCATCATATCTGGAAGATTGATGTATGGAGGAAAGAAGGGTTTGAGATTTGAAAAGTTTGAAGTCCGGAATTACGAAGGATATTACATCCATTGATTTAGGAGGGGTAGATATGGTCTATGGATTTGAAAAGGGAAGATCTGAACCGTCAGTTCTGGTAGTACCGTCAAGATCAGGAGATCAACAGTCTCGTAGTATTGTAGGGATCGTAGGTGCGTGAACTTTAAAAAGTTGAGGGTGGGCTAAAATAAATGAACATGCGATGTATCTCGGGAAACACAATATGGAAGAAAACCTAGCTAGAAGGTGAGGCCTATGTTTTTCTCTATTTTATTTAGTTACGGAAATGTAAATACAAAGAAAGAGACACTCACTATGGAGTTGTCTTTGACACTATGGCATGAATGTTTGCTACAAAATATTCTTCCTCCTCTGTTATGCTCTCAAATCCCACTCCTAAATGTTCTTCTCAACTGTGGAACACATACCATGCTAAGAGAATCGAACCCCCTTTCTTCCTAGGAGATTGGTATTTAACATAGCCCGATAGTCATCTATGATTAGGGCTTTTGAAACCTTAACTTTCAATTAGTGTTGAGGGTTTGGACCTTATAGAATCTTGTTGAAAGTTTGCAGGTGACTAGCCCCATATGTGTGAATAATGGGCATTAGTGTGGCATCCACTTGCTACCATGGTGGTCAACAAGGTAGGTCAACTTGCAGGAGGCATAAATTTTTTATACGAACTTTGATTGAGGTGATTTTAACACCGTTGGAATGATCTCGATATGTGGAATGACATCAAGGGGCTTTGATATATTCTTACAATGTTTTAACCCCCCAAAGTGACATTTGATGCCTAAAAATGGCTCTAGAAGGTTACAAACCTCAAATTTCAAAGCTAAGGATTGCCATTAAAATGGGCCCAGCAAGCCAATTCCTCCAAAATTTTTACCCAAAAAGTACCAAGATAGATGAAAAATTATATAATGAACCTTTAGAGAGGATTTTGGTCCTCAAAATATCTTACTAAATAAGGTGAGGGAAATTTTCCTCTACCTACTTCCTAGAGTACCATTTTCACTTGCTTAGAAGTTGTCCTTTCAACCCAATCTATCAAAGACCATCCTACCCCTGTCTGGTATTTTTGGAATTCTTGTAAAATATTGTATCTTCTACTAACTCTAATAGATCTTATGGTGCTATGTTCTCTATGGTAGGTAGGACTTGCTCCCTAGTTCTTGATGCAACATGGAAGGGTCATAGAGGTTCATATTTTCCACATTCAATACTAAGTAAATATACATATGCAGGGGAATAATGAGTCTATAATCATTTTCACACACCTTCTCCAATACCTAAAAATGTGCATACTATGGAGTCGTGACCTTCTTACCAAGAACTTGTATCCTTTCCTAGTTCAGCTACAACTAAAAATTTTCTCCCACCTTCAATGTTTTCTCAATTCTATGCTAATCATGTATAGCCTTATACCTTTCCTATGACTTCTTAAATGTATATTGTACTTGCAAATTAATGTACCTAATCTTTTCAACAAATTTATCTTCATTCAATGTTTCTCCTATGATGTTTTCCCTTACTCCTCCTCATTGTCCATATACAACATCCAATGGAAAACGTGACAAACCCTGAAAGAAAGTTTTGAAAGGGGACTTACCAATAGAAGTATGAGCATCTCTTATAAGAGTGTTGAATATAGCTCAAATTTTCATCACAATCCTTTGGATGCTTCTAATTGTAGCCCCTCAAAAGATGAACCAAAGTCCTATTGACTAATTCTATTTTCCCATCTATTTGTGGATGAAAAGTTATAGATATCTTCAATTAGATGGTCATCTTCTCCCAAAGTTTACTCTAAAAGGAATTGAGAAATATGGCATCCCTATCTGAGATGATGCTCCTTGGTATCCCAAAGTGCCACAAAATTGTTCAAAGAATTTGTTTTCTAATTCTTGTCCTTTTATGGTCTTTTTATAAGGCACAAGAATGCACCTATTATTAAACCTATGAATTACCACAAATAAATATTCACGTCCCTTCTTGGTTGTGGGAAAAATAGCGATGAAATCCTTGGAAATGATTTCTTAGAGTTCAGTGGGTATAGGTAAGGGATGGTATACTTTCTTTTTCTATTACTAGGCTTGTTGGTACTTTTATCACTCTATAAATTTCCCTGGCATGGAGGCAAGTCACAGAGGTAACCACAAACCAAATTGAGGCTGGAAGCTAGCCCTTCCAACCGAGATAGGGATCTATATTTCAAATCAATCACTGCAAGGATAAATTTGATTTAACTCAAAGGATAGATCTCTAGATCAGGGTAGAATTTATAGAGTTGGTGGAAAAGAAAATGAAAAGTCCATTAGGAAATGGAGTCATTGGTTAGAGATCAACAAACTGTTGGACATTGGTTAGTTGGAAAATGGCTTATCAGAGGAAAGATAGAAAACAATTATTTATACCAATTAGATGTCATTGTAGTATAAATAACAAAAAGAAGACACCAATCCCTCAGGGCATCTATGAGGGATGAATCCCAAGGAAATTATAGAAGAAACAGTGAAGGGAAATACATGCATAGAGCATCAAATTCAGATGAATTCATACACATATATTTCACTTTAACATATAGAGGAAAACATAGAACATAGATTGATTCAACAATGATATCATATACACAAAGAAAGCACAAGGATAAAAAATCAATAATCACATGCATCTCTGATGACAAGTTCCAAGTACTTTTGGTCTCAAAATTTTATTAATCTCAGAAAAAATTAAAATATGTTGTCAACAAAAAATTCTCATACACTCACCCACCAACCCCTATCACCTCTCCCGTGATAGTTTAAATAGTCAAAATAATAAAACAGTTGTTCATAATTTCAGAGAAATAAAATCAAACAAAATCATAAAAATAAACTAGAAATAAATAAGGTTGCAATGTGTCTTGGGTTGTTGGATGTTGTTGGTCAAAATTTCTTGGAATTTGAAAAGTTGTAGCTTCCATTTACCACTTGTTCTATGTGGATATCCTTTAACTGGTGTTTGTATCTATTTTAGAACCATTCCCTGCTTCATCTATTGATATTCTTCTACCTCATTCTTTATTTACTAATTATATGCCTTAGATTTTTGTATCTTCTTTTATTTACTGATTTTGTTTTAATGCAAGGTGTCTTAATTTCTCTCAAATTGACCATCGAATTCCTAGATATATTCACTCCATCAAATTATGCATTGGAAATCTGGGGTCGATGTGGATCACTTTGTATAGATGGAGGGAGATATTCACTCCATCAAATTATGCCTTGGAACTTCGGGGTCGATGTGGATCTCTTTGTATAACCGGAGGTGATTTAAGGCTGATTTCATAATTGTGGGGTCGAAGTGATCAATTGGTATGTTGTCACAATTGCGTAGCATAGAAACACAATTCATTGTGCAACTGAATGCTACAACATTTGTGCAGCATGGTTGCGTAGTCAAAAACTCTATTTCACCTTTTCCCTACTCTGCTATTTTTATTTGTTGGGGTTGTGAAATATTTCTTCACCTTGATGTTCTTTTACTACGTTACAACTTCATTATACTATGCATTTACCTCTCCACAAGAATTGAAACTAATTGATGCATATCCCTTGGATAAGCACATTGTAAGTGATTGAATTTTTATCGATACCCTATAAAATAATTTAATTCATAAGGTTAATGTTATCTTGGGGAAGGTCATATATCTTCACAAACTTATTGGTGACCACCATGAGTTGAACCTGAAAAATAGAAAGCCAAGCTATTTGTCGAATGTAAGCACCTTGTAAAGAAATCTCAATGGAAAAATGGTCTATTATTTCCCCTCGGGAATTGACAGTGATAATTAGAGATTATTCATACCCAACTATAGTCAAATGGTTCTTATTTGCAGAATTGAAAAGGAGATGGACTAGTTCAAAGTGAATTAAAATCCTGGAAAGAGGCTTAACATTAGTATTGTCTGTTGTTGTAGCTGCAATAGTTGGTTGTCCAATAAGTCGATTAACATAAAATATTATTACTTTTTCACCTTCACCTACTGCAAGCATGCCTCTTCTATTTATATTAAGTAGAGATTTGACAATAGAGCCACTAGAAAAAAGGGATTTAAGTTCCCTCCAAACATAGCATATTCGATGCTTATTTGCAGCTACAAATAGACTCTCATCCTTGACATTTTCTATACAGAGATAATAATTCCCACCTTCAATCCATTTTTTATGCACATCTTGAAAAAGGGTATGTATATTTGTAGTTGTGAGGCGCCCTCTTCCATCGATATCAAGGCACCAAGCCCGGGATGACTTGGAACAAACTTAACATTCTTGCAGTTCCATAAATGTTGCTTTGGCTTATTTATTCTCATATCGATACATTTGTTAGAATTGATTCACGACTCTGATTCGTGACACTTATACAACTCCATAATCATTCCTTATTCGCTGCCCTTTGGAATTTTGATATTTGTGCATGAATGATGGGAACTTGGCATTAAGGTTTAACAGTTATTGTTGTGTTTTATTATTTTCTTCAAAGGATTTACACCACATGCATAATGATGTGAACCATTTCTTATGTTATATACATGACCACCTATGATACATATCAGTGCATGGTGCAAGAAACATGCCGCTTGGTTTCTCTCCTCACGAGTTGACACTTGCTTTGTATGTTGATTAGTGGTATCTGTTGAGACTTGGAGCTTGATTTTCGAGACTTGGAGCTTGATTGGGGTTTGAGGGATGCAAAGGACATGGGAATTAAAGAGATGTCAGTGTTTGGGGATGTCGAGTTAATTTTCCATCAGATAAAAAACATTTATCAAGACAAGCAACCTCGGCTTAAGAGTCACAGAAATGAAGTCTGGGATCTGGTCGATAGTTTTTTATTTGCGTTCAACATTTCAATTGTTCCAAGAGAAGAGAATGTTATGGCCGATTCTCTGGACGTTTTAGCAAGTAATTTCAGAGTCCCTCTGCCACCCAAAATCAGGTATGATGTAGAAGTAAAATATAGACCCTCTATACCTGACAATGTCAAGCAATGGAAAGTGTTTGAGGATGATATTGAAATCAAAAAATTCCTAGAGACTGTTGATGAATTCTCTGCATTGCACATTGATCAAGATCCTAATTCTGAAGTAAATTTTCATGCTGATGTTTTTCTGAACAAAATTGCTGATCATCATATTGTCTAGTTGCCTGGCAATCATATCCCAAAGGGAATAGTCTCTTTGGAAAGATTATTTGACATAAATGATGTGGCAATGAAGGGTAAAGTTTCAAATAAGGATGTTTTTGTAACTGAGTGCAATATTGGCACAGAGAAGGATCCTAAATTCATCAAGTTCTTAAGAATCTTGTCGAAGGAGAAAAGGGTCGACTATGCTGAGCTATTAAAAGAATTTTTTGATGTGGTTTCCTGGACCGATGAAGACCTCAGAACATATGACACAAACTTCATTGAGCATAGGATCCCATTGAAAGAGGAGGCCGAACTATTTAGGAAGAAATTAAGACAAATAAACCCCATGTTGCTACCTATTATGGAAAGGGAGGTAAAGAAGTTGTTGAATGCCCAAATCATTGTCCCTCTGAGATATTCTGAATGGGTAGTCAACCTGGTTCCAGTGAGGAAGAAAAATGGAGAAATCAGACTGTGTGTCGATTTCAGGAATATGAACAGAAGCTCTAAGAAGGAAAATTACCCTTTGTCGAAGATGGAACACATGTTGCAGAGGGTAACACGTGCATCCATAATTTCCATGATTGATGGATTTTCAGGATACAATTAGATCCTTGTCCTGCCTGAAGATAGAGAAAAGACAACCTTCACCACTCCTTGGGGCACATTCATGTATGCCAAAATTCCCTTTGGATTGATGAATGCAGGAGAAACCTTCCAATGAGCCATGGACATCGCCTTCATTGGAGAAAATGACAAATTTGTGGTCATCTATATGGATGAAATTACAGTCTTTTCCAGGTCTGATAAAGAACATTGCTAGCATCTGAGAAGGGTCTTCCTGAAATGAAGAAGGTTTGGTCTCTCCCTAAATCCCAAGAAGTCTTTGTTTTCCATGAGAGAGGGAAAATTGTTGGTGAACGTAGTATTAGTTGAGGGGGTCAAGATTTATTCAAGTAGAGTAGAAGCTATCCAAACCTTGTCACTTCCCCGATCTTAGAAGGAAGTTCAGTCTTTCCTGGGAAAGATTAATTTTCTGAGAAGGTTTGTTTCAAATTTTGTTGAATTGGTGAAGCATATTACAACCATGCCCGGGAAGGGGAATGAAGTAAAATGGACTACTGAGTCTAGAAATTCCTTCAATCAAATCAAGGAGTCCTTGACTGAGGCACCAATGCTTATCAATCTTGATTATTCCAAGGATTTTCTGATTTTTTCCTTTGCTTCTTTTAACATAGTGGCAACCATTTTATTGCAGAACAATGCCGAGGGGTTGGAGCAGCCTATTTCCTTTTTCAGCAAGGCATTAAGAGATGCAGAGATCAAATATGACATCATGGATAAGAAGGCCTATGCTTTGGTGAAATCCCTCAAAGCTTTTAGGATCTATGTCTTGCATTCAAAGGTCATTGCATATGTTCTTTCAGATTCTGTGAAGGAAATCCTCATTCATCCTGACATAAATGGAAGAAGGAGAAAGTGGATTGCCAAAATCCTTGAATTTGAACTGGAAATAAATCCCGCCAAACTAGTTAAAGGCCAAGGTTTAGCCAAGCTATTGGCTGGATCTAATTGCAAAGATTTGGGGGTTAACTTCATCAACACTTGCTTAGAAAATCAACAAGATAAGTTCGTTGATATAAGTTCTCAGGGCATCCCTCCGCTGGCAGAATGCACCTGGTATAAAGACATTATATATTTTTTGTAGGAGTTAAGGCCTCCTGATGGAATAGGAAAAATCAAGGCAAGAGATTTAAATCTTAGAGAATTAAATATTGCCTCATTGTTCATGTTTTATATTGGAAAGACCCTTTAGGAGTGCTTTTGAGATGTTTAGACCCACAGGAAGCCCAAAAGATTATGTTTTATTTTCATTATAGCCTATGTGGGGGACATCATTTTTGGAGAACCACAGCCTATACAATTCTCAGGGCCATGTACTTCTGGCCTACTCTATTTAATGATGTCTATGCAAAGATTAGGGCTTGTGTCAAGTGTTAGAAATTCTCTGGGAAGCAACAACTCAAGTCTTTGCCATTAAATTATGTGGTAGCTTTAGGACCCTTTCAGCAGTGGGGCCTAGATTTTATTAGGGAAGTTAATCCTACCTCAAGCGGTCAACACAGGTGGATCTTGACTACAACAGATTATTTCACCAAATGGATAGAAGCTATTCCTATAAGGAGTGCTTCTCACAAAGTAGTCATTGGTTTCCTGAAGAGATTATGGCAATATTTGGTTGTTCGAAGAGAATCATCACTGATAATGCTACATCTTTCAAACCTGAGCCATTAATCCAGTTTTGTGAGAAGTTTGGAATTTCATTGATTCACTCAACTCCTTACTACCCCTAAGGGAATGGACTCACAGAGTCATCTAACAAAATCCTTATAAAGATTATCAAAAGACTACTAGAGGACAATAAGAAAGCATGGGATTCAAAGCTCAAATTTTCTCTGTGGGTTGACAGAGTGACAACAAAAATATCTCTTGGGGTCTCTCCTTTTCATCTTGTGTATGGATTTGAGTCCATCTTTCCTTCTTAGATCGCCTTGCTAGTAGCAAAATTCTTCCAAGACTACCAAGGGGAGACTGAATATATGATCAAAAGAATTCAACAGATAGTAGAAGTGAAATAGACTAGGGAGAAGCTATTGGACAAAGCACATGAACATCAACAAAAAATCAAGCAAGATTTTGACAAGAAAGAAAGAAAAGAGGATTTCCAGTTGGGAGGTCTAGTACTCAAGTGGGATTCACCCAAGCAGGACAAAGAAAAGCACGGAAAATTTGAATCCCTGTGGATTGGGCCCTTCAAAATCTATGATGTGTTTGCAAATGATACTTACAAGTTGCAGAATTTGGAGGGTGGTGAAGTTTTGGGTAGCCCTGTGAATGGGAATTTTTTGAAGAAATATTTTATTTAGGCTGCAACCGGCATTCCACCTCTGTAAATACCACTCATGTTTTATTTTGTTTTAATTTTATTTTTTTTCGTTTTCAATAAGAGACTCTAGAACCAAAGAAAAGGCACTAGAACTACATGTTCTTGGAAGCCCACAGGGAGCATGCCATCCCCTGTGGATCCAAATGTTATCACATGATCTTGTCAGAGTCCTATGGGTTTTTTGTTTCTACCCGGGTCTGTAATTTTTCCCTGTCTCTCTTCTTTTCGCAAACCCCATCTTAAGTTTTTCCCTTTCGGCTTGTAGGTTTTTCTTCTGTTTGCCTTCATTCGTTTAAGCAACCTCTTTTTCCTGGTGTCTTTCCTGAGAAGTCTCGGCCTTAAGATTTTTTGTTTTCTCTAAGTTCGATAACTTCCCTCTCTATCTCTGTCACTGATCCTTTTGATTTCCCGAGCCCTCAACCATCATCCAAGTATTTGTTTAGAGGGACCGCCTCCATAAGCACAAGCACAACACTTAGAGTGGTCTGATATGGAATCGAATCAAGCGAGTGAGGAAGTTCAGTTTTTCAGTGGTGAATAATAATCGTGGGAATCGGGAGTTCAGAACATTGTTGAAGTTATTTCTAAAAGATTCGAACCCTGAAAATCTAAAATCAGCAGGAGCTGTCTGATCCAGCAGGACGTGTGGCACCAGATCCGAACCGCGGAGAAAATCATTTCGGGAAAGCTAAAGTGAGGAATGCATAGACTTCCCTAGTTCTGAAATGACAAAGACCCAAAGTCCTAAAATGTCGATACTCATATGGGACGTTCGATTCAAGGGGACGCGTGGCACCTGATATGAGAAATCACGATTTCACAACTCAAAGGCTTTAGCAGGGAGCAAAACTTAGACTCGTGAAACGTGAAGTCGTGAAGCGCCCAAGAGTTGGGCCCATGATCAAAGCCCATGGTTATATCAGAAGCAAGGCCATAAAGAAGGGTAATCGCCTATTGAGCGGCGAGCGGCTGATGTTTTCAAGCAAGCATCTTGGCCGTTAATTTCAAAGAAAATCTGACCGTCGATCTAGATGGGCTATTTCACAGATTCGAGCATTGGGATGTTTGGAATCAAGGAGAGTGAAGAATCTCGAAATGTGAAATCCCAAAATTTGATGTAGGAAGCCCCAGGTCATGACTCGAGGTCACATGAAGCAATGGAGAGGAGCCGCACTAGAAGCCGAGGGCACCCATATTTTTCACATAGGAAGAACTACAAGGTCTTAAGGCATCGAGATTGACTTCAAGGAGCCATGAACGTATCCTGGAACATTCATGAGTGTCATATTTCATCCTGATCCCAATTAAAGTAGTTAATGGAAATGGGGGAGGTGGTTGAAACCTCGTTTCACCCCATAAATGGAAAGCATGGAAAAGCTGGCCATGGAGGCAGATTGTCAGCACAAAGTTCCCCTATCAATGGATTTTTCTGCAAAGTCCATACCAATCAGATCTTGCGTCCGACATAAGGATGCAAGTGCAGCATGACAGAAGAATATGTAGACGTCAAGCCTTGAATGCAATGACTAGAGCATGCCTCTGGTGGGAGCGAGTTGCTCTGAGTATAAATAGTTAATTTTGATATTTTGTTAGGGTCGATGGTAGAGCTAAGTTCTCGCATGTAAAGTTTTAGTAAAGCCTCTGGTTCTTTGGTTATGTATTTCAATTTGAGACTTCTTATTTAATAACAGTCAAACTTCTTTCTCATCTCTTTTGCCTCCGATAATGAATGCTCGAGCATGGAGGATCCAGTCGAGTTGTTGCGATGGTTTTGTAATGAATGTTTGATTGCAGTGTTGCTGTGATGTTTTTAGTTTCTTGAAGTTTTGAATCAACAGGATCTTGTCTTCGGAGTTTTTCTCTCCTCACGCTGCTGGAAGACCGAATGTCCATACCAGTCCTTTACATTTTCTCCTCAAGTTCTGCCCCCTACTCACCCTTACTACAACTTGTTGTCTGATGTTAGATCAAGACATCATCTGCTTGTGCATACCAACCCAATTTTCTAAGTTAAAGCGATATCATCCTGAGTTTGCATCCATTTGACCCCCCTTAAATTTATTCATTGTGACATAAAAACTAATGGGTACTGGGCTTACCTTCAACACAATTTGAAGATGACTTCTAATGCTAACACTTGGTTGTGAACAAAATAATATAACTTTAAACATCCAATCCAAAAATTAATTAAATGCCAAATTGGTAAAATTAAGTCCAATTAATTAGACAACTAATGCGATTTAAATGATATAATGAGCTTTGTCTCAATAGTGTCTGATTTGAAGACATGAATTATCAAGATTATTGTATTTTTATTTCTTAATTTTACTTTATATCATTTATATTGACATGGATTTTAATTCTCTTAATATTACTTTAAATCTATTTTGATTTTAAATTTATCGTATGTGAATATTGATCCATTTAAATATTTTTAAATTTATTTTAATTTAAAACGTGGGGATCTGATCGATGCAAACCTTTTTTAAAAAGTGATAAACCTTTTTTTTAATTCTTAAGAGGTTATATTGGTTTCGACAAAGTGATTCATAAATATTCCAAGTATTTGAGAGCAGCCTTTATTGATAAA
>JZKD02S2321348.1:19463-32657 GCA_000966675.3 Picea glauca
TCAAGTCATCTTTTATAAATGGAGATCTAAAAGAAGAAGTATATATGGAACAACCAGAGGGTTTCCAACAGTCAGATAACCCTGACTTTGTCTGCAATCTGAAGAAATCCTTATATGGGTTGAAACAAGTTTCTCGTGCCTGGTATTACAAACTGGATAAGTATCTTCAAGACAAAGGGTTCAAGAGAGGAACAATTGACAACAATCTATATATCAAAACAAAGGGTAATGATTTGTTCATTATGTTGGTCTATGTAGATGACATCATCTTTGGAAGAAATAATGCTTCATTGGTACAATGGTTTGCTTCTGCCATGCAGTCTGAATTTGAAATGTCTATGATAGGGGAACTGCCATTTTTCCTTGGTCTGCAAATTACTTAGAGGTTTGAAGGATTATTTATTTCTCAGGAGAAATATCTAAGAGAAATGTTGAAAAGGTTTCAAATGGAATATTCCACACCTATGAGCACACCTATGGTCACTAGATGCAAATTAAGCAAGGATGATGAATCACTTGGTGTTGATAAGAGATAATATAGGTCTATGATAGGCAACTTATTGTACATCACAACATCTCATCCAGACATAATGCATGTTGTTGGAATGGTAGGAAGGTATTAGGTTGCACCTAAACAGAGTCATTTGTTAACTGTCAAAAGAATATTCAGATACTTGAAAGGAACAATGGACTATGGCCTATGGTATCCTAGGAATCAAAATTTTCAACTATCAGTCTATTCAGATGTTTATTGGTCTAACTATGTGGATGAAAGGAAAATCACGAGTGGAGGTGCATTCTTCTTAGGATATTCCCTTGTATCATGGTTGAGCAAGAAGCAAGGTTTCATTTCCTTATCAACTACAAAAGCTGAATGCATTGCAGCTGCCACTTGATGTACCCAAGTATTGTGGATGATTCAGACACTTCCAAACTTGGAGGTAAAATATACTACACCGATCCCAATTCATTGTGATAATACCAGTGCAATCAGTGCGTCAAAGAACCATGTATTTCACTCCAAGACCAAGCATATACCCATCAAGTATCACTTCTTGAGGGAACATGTGACCAACACTATTGATTATTTGCATTATATTCCATCCAAAGATCATATTGCTGATATCTTCACTAAACCGCTTGCAAAATATCATTTTGAGTATCTACACGAGAAGTTGGGCATGATCCCATTATCAACCTAAGAGAGTCCATCTTGTCAGGGGGAGTATGTGATTGGTTGAATATTTGATACCTTCACAAAGTGTTGTAACAACTCAGGGGGAGTATGTTTTCTTTGACATTGATGTCAAAGGGGGAGAAAATGAGTGGTCAGGATGCTACAGTTGGAGGTCCAAGAAGCAACCTTTTAGGGTTGTCATCAATGCCAAAGGGGGAGATTGTTGGCATGTTTTACAGGAAAGCATGTTCTTGTCATTGATGGAAAGAAAAACAGTTTTGATTCTTTACAGGAAAATCATAAGCTCAGGAGGAGAAGTGAATAGTATGCAGAAAAGAGAAAGCTTAGAAGAGATAGCAGTTTCCAAAATTGCAGACGAGGTCCAAGAGATAGACTTGCGGGAGGAGCAAAGGTCGAGACACATGAACACTTAGAAAATATTCTAAGTTAGAGAGATCAAAAGATCAGGAGGAAGAGCGATAGTTGTCATTAGATCACCGATCCAAAAGACCAGAAATCATTATATCCAGTGGATTTTCAAGGAGGTTACCGTTCGAGGAATCTCACTTCAGAAGAATTGACAACTTGAAAGTTGAATTACCCGAAGTCCAAAATTCAAAATGAATGTGGACCATCAGATCTGGAGAAAATGTGATGACCGTTGAATCATCCAAAGAATATCACAACCATCAGAGCATTCTAAAGTGGAAGGACAGGATAAGTTGGGTAAAGAGCACACTAATCTCAGCGGTTGATAATTAGGGACTCAGATCTACGGTCGACAGGGCATATTGGACCCCTCCCCGATCTTTCTACCTTTAACCGTGGGGGGGGGTCCGAGTTGGTGGTATTTTCCTTGTGGGACCCTCATACATGTCACCTTTCTATTAAATCGGACCCCCCTCACTCATTACCACTTACCTCCTGACCCCCTCCGAGTAAACCACAAAAGCACTCATACATACCACTTTCGCGTTGCAATGTCACACTCCACTATCGTGCTATACTTCCACACCCCACTAGGTTTCCTACACATCTCACCCACGTCAGCAAACCACCTCAGCAAGGACATGTGGCATACCACATCAGCAAGGACATATGGAAGACCATGTCAGCAAGGAAATGTGAAAGATCATGTCAACAAGTACACATGGCATAATCAGATGATGACAAGTGTCAAGAGGAAATTGTCTCATGCCATGTCAACAAGTGATGTAAGAAAGCTATGTCACTTCGGGATATTTACTTCGGAAGGTTCATCACCAACAAATTTCAAAAGTCCCAAAGTCCCGAAGGATGAAGGTCCGAAGTCGCTCTCAGCCATCCGATCTAAAGATCACCTCGGGTGCATTCTCAACTATTGATCTAGTTTAGTGGAAGGATAGTGTAAGTGGAAGTGTTAACCGAAAACAAGGCGGTCTCCACCGCCTATGACTTATTCAACAGGTGACCACTCCAGAGGAGAATGAAGCAGTGATCATCCTAAATTCCCGAAGATCTGAAGTAAACGAGGACCGTTGATTTGAGAAGGACACGTGGTAGGAATCTGTGGGCTCCGGCTAAAGGCGTTATGTGAGAGTGTGAAGGTTGAGAATTGAAATTGCTGAAGCCTAGAGTAGCGAAGTAGATCTTGACCGTTGATCGAGAAAGTGGACATAGGACCGTTGATTTGGTTGAAAGGTCAAATTCTTGAAGTAAACAAGGTCCGTTGATGTGATGAGGGACACGTGTTAGTGGATTGTCAACTCCAAAAGTTTGGTGTATGGGAAAAGCGAGGTTTAAGATTTGAAACTCCCGGAGCTCGGATCATGAAGTAAATATTAACCGTTGATTTAGGGAGGTTAGATCTGATCCGCATATTGTGAAAGGAAAAATATGAATCGTCCATTCAAGAGCACAATCAAGATCATCAGATCGATAGTTCCATCGTATTGCGGGGCTAGAACATGCTTGAGTATTAATTTTTCATGAGCGAGCCGCAATTGAAACCATGGTTTTGGGGAAAGGATGCATGGAGGCTCATAGTGAACTACAGAGAAAAAATCGGGTTTCCCTCAAACCGCTTATGGATGCGCCCGCAATCGCATGGTCACGTGAAGTTCATAGCCCAAGGTCATATCATGAAACAGAGATAGCCTCACTAGAACGAGATTGGGAAGCACCTTTTGAACAGGCGTTTGGTCACTGTCGATGGTAATGTGAAGGAATGGGCTTAGAAGCCAAAGAAGCCATAATTGATTGGTTGTAACTGACAGAGAAGATGAAGAGTTTCGACTTCCAGAGAAGCTAAGGAATCTCAACATAATTCCCACTAATGATGAACACACTGNTCATATCGTGAAATAGAGATAGCCTCACTAGACCGAGATTGGGAAGCACCTTTTGAACAGGCGTTTGGTCACTGTCGATGGTAATGTGAAGGAAGGGGCTTAGAAGCCAAAGAAGCCATAATTGATTGGTTGTAACTGAAAGAGAAGATGAAGAGTTTCGACTTCCAGAGAAGCTAAGGAATCTCAACATAATTCCCACTAATTATGAACACACTGAGGATAACCGCCAGAGATGCCCACTGATGATGAACACACTGAGGATAACCGCCAGAGATGACGAATATTTTCCATGATGATCAGGCAGAGGACTTGACGTGAGAAAAAGATGAAGAACAGAGAAGTGACGAAGATTTGGAAGTTAGCTATGCAGTGGGGAGGATGAGATGGAGTGAACAACCCGTAGGGAAAAACAGTGATGAAGTGAAGAGCATGAAGAGGCATAGCGCATAGAAAAAAGATGGCGCACATAGCATAAAACACAGGAGAACAAAAAGCGCAAGACATGCAAGCATAAATACACTGATGCGGGCAGAGCAGAGCAATGATGAGACTGGTAAGCCATTGATAAATGTTGTATCACTATGATAAATTCAAGAAAGAAAAGATTTATATTTCAGGGTGGTAGGAAGGTGGTAGGGAGGACTGTTGTCCTCAGAAGTTTCAAGTGGGTGCTTGAACACAGGGAGTTGTAGCTTCCATTTGGTTGCAGCCAGAAAAACCAAGGTGGTAGGGTGGTGCAAGGGAGAACTATTGTTTGTTGTTATACAGGTTGGTGCCTGTGTGACTAGAAGTTGGTGCTTCCATCCTATTGGTGCTGAAACACTTAGGGAGTTGGTGCTTCCTTCTAGTGGGTGCTAGAGAAACCAGAGAGTTGATTCTCTCAGCAAGTTGTTGCTTGTAAAACAGAGGTTCTAGCCTCAAGAGGAGTTGGAGCTCATAAGAATGATAATGTACAGAAAATAAAGATTACTTATGATATCAAGAAGAAGATGTTTTTCCCTTTATGGGTTTCCTCAGGAAATATCTGTCTCTATATATTTCATGTGTGTGATTGATGTTGAATATTCTATTGCTTACTTCATTGCATTATTGTGATCGTCATCGAGTGTTTTGTAAAGAGTTTAAAATGGGCATAATTGTTTAATCACAGTAACAACTGATTCACCCCCCCCTCTCAGTTGTCCAACACCTATGTGATTAATAGGCTGAAGATCCTAGATGCTAAAAGGCTAGTGATTCTATTATTGTAAAATGTAATTACACTCAGATATTAATAAAATTACATCACTACTACAGACTGACCCAAAAAAAGAGTATGGGGAGATAAACTCCACTAGAAAGGGAACAGGGGGGAATTTAAGAGTTTAAGAGTAAGGGGATAAGTCAAGGGACTTAGGCCTAGGAATAAAATAGTATTATTCTTAAGTCCTAAAGTCATATAATATTATGTTATTATTTCCTAAGTTTCCAAAAGAAAGGGAATGAATTGCATAAAAGGGGACAAAGTTGGTCCCTTATGTGTGCCAAGTGTCACATATGGCACATGCATAATTTGTTGATATAATGTGATGGGGGGAATTTCTTCATCATTATTTTAGGATTTCCCTTCCTCCATACCAAAAATTCATACCTGGATTGGGAAATCCTGGGAGCATTTTCTAGTTAGAATTGGATTGAAGAAGCGGGTTATCAAGCCCGTGTGTTGTGAAGAAGCGGGTTGTTAGACCCATGAGTTGTTGAAGAAGTGGGTTGAAAGGCCCATGAATGATTGAAGAAGTGGGTTGGAAGGCCCATGAGTGATTGAAGAAGTGGGTTTCCAGGCCCTTGAGAATTCTCTCTAGGTGAGAGAAATGTTGAGAATCGATTCCCAAGGTGCCAAGCTGCAACCACAAGGATCTGAGACTTCTTGTCCAGGTTGTTGTTGAATCTCTAGAAGGGAAGTGGGGCAGTCGAAGGACTATTTAGCAGAGAAGGGGAACACTTCCTGGGGTGGGACATGCATGTGAGGAATGATAGACTGTAGGTTGTTTTCCATAGTTGACACCTTAGTCTAGGTATTTTAGGTTGTAGACAAACCTTATCCTAGCTTAGGATACATTTTCCTTGGTGGATTTTTAGCCCCACTTCGAGGGTGACCCACTGTTGAGATTTATGAGAAGTGTGGTCTAAGGTTGGGAGGAATGTGGAAGGTCTACATGCAGTTGGTTTTTTTATGTCAAACATATATGTGTTCCTCTAATGAGTATTATTATGTTGTGTTTGTAATTATGTTAATTGCATTCTACTATGATTATATTTACATGTCGGTTACTGTGTGTAATATATTTATTTTATGTTTCTTAAATTGTATATGTATGTTTTGGTTATTGTATGTGTTATTTTTTGACATAACTATGTGCTTATGCAGAGCTTATCAGTAAATAGAAATGGTATCATAGGTTGGAATTTGGATGTGGCATTGGCTAGCTCAGGGTTGGGGATGTTACAAGACTAGTCCTCCAAGCAACCAAATCTAATCGTCCCTAGAGTAAACTTTGAAAAATGAAAATTGATAATCTCATATGTATCAGTTGTTGAGTTTTCAAACACTGCAGACACAGGGTCCCAAGATAATCTTTGAGAGGAACCATCATGCCTACATTGCACCCCTCTGATCATAACCATATGACCACCATGATTAGACTATGCTTTTCTCTCATGGACCCTAAAGTTGAAATCCCTAAAAGGACTAAACTCATTATATTGGATCATGTCTTTCCAAGGAACCTCAGTGACATTGAAGCCTATCAATATGTGGATAGACTCGATCCTATGTATCATGAGGGGAAATCTACCTCCTCTCACAACATCTACACAATGATGAAGACCAATCACTAACACATCCCTGTCGATCACCTGCATCAACTGAAGTACTCTATCACTCTGATGAATTCCAGGATCCCACCACCAAGATGGAAGCCCATCACTCCCAATTCCTCCTAAAATATTTGTGAACCGATCCAATAGAGTCTAGATCTCCTCCTATGCACTTTGCATACCGATCATATGATACAAATGAAAGACCTATGACATTATCACAATTCCACCTATCTCATCCAATTGAATCAAGTGTAACTCCCACGTCTTGTTGTGTATAATGAGGGAATCAAACAATATTAATCGATGCCTCTACCACTGCCTACAATATCAAAAAGTTACTAGTGCATTCGTCAATCCCAAGGTTATGACCAAGAGATCATGATGAAGTCTGGAAGCAGACCTATGCCTATCCTTCTCCCTGATTCTCATCTGATGATATCCAAAATGAAGATATATCATCAAGGGATATGATACTCCCTATGGCTCGCCCATTCACTTATTGATCCTAAGAAACCTCAGCTCAATGGTGTGCTCGAAGACTTTGTCGAGAGGTCTCCCCGGCGAAAAAACTCCACATCTCCATTGTACACTTTCGTGTTCCAATGAATACCTTTTCATACTGTTATCGATATTTGAAACATATTATACCATCATATATCATATAGGTTCTATTTTAACCACCACTCTACTGATGTCACCTGAACTAGTTCCCCAGAGCATGCCTATGTCTTTCATATACCTGTCCACCCAATCCATGGATGCATATACTTCCTTGTGGCCTAGTTCACAATAAATGTGATCGACTATATCTTACATAGCCAAGCCTTGAGCCTTTAGAGAAGTCTCCAACAGAAGTGGCTCATGATCCCCGTAATGAAAAACAAGAGAATGGTCAAAACCCTCTACGTCAAACCTCTCCTCAAGCACCTGCAACTTTGAATGATCCTTGTGAAAGATTGTCACAAGAGGCTCCTCCCTCGAATCATGAGTGAAAATAATGCCCTAATTTGTAACGATTGCTAAATATGATGGATTCTTTGTTGTTTTCAATGACAAAGAGTGTGTCAAACTCAACTGGTAACAAATCTCCTCAACCTCCATTTCCTTGTCTTCAACGAACTTAGGAGAAAGGTCCCTATGCATGAATAGTTGTAAGTAATTGGATTTGATTTTCTCTAGTGCCTCTTTGATGATGCATAATTGGGTACTAGTGACTCCATCTACAATTCCCTTTTGCCTCTCCTCCAACTAGGTTTTCCACATAAGGTCTTCAATAAAATTATGAGCACCATCTACCCTCGTCAACATCTGCACAGTTTGTTCCTCTATGACCAATAGTCAATTCTCCAAATTACGCAATGTTATTTCATCAAAATGGCATGGGTTGTCACAAAAGGGATCAACTGACTCACTAGATGATATTGTGCAATGTGGACTACCCTCCTCATACAAATTTTCTGATCTGCTCTCGTCCACCAAATCATCCCTTTCATTGTCATCCTCCACACATAGCTCCCAATATTTTTCATATTCTGGTACAATCGTGCCTACATCATCATACATGTCATAAATAGGATATGGTGTTGAATCCTCATCATGTGTAGGTGTTATTACACTTTAACCTCCCTCATCATAAGCATCATACAGAGGGAGAGATGTTGAATCCTCAACATTGGTTGATTGGAACATTTTCTCATAGTCATCATAAGTAGGACAAGATGTTGCATCCTCATATTTTGCATCCTAGTATCATTAGACTCATCGGTTAGCTATGATGGTGTATCATAGGTTGTTGTTTGATCTTCCTCTATGCACGCATCCTCAACATGGCTATATGCATGCTCCTCCACCGGTCCTTCATGATCATCTCTCTTAAATTTCTTCCATGTGCCTTTCAAGAAATCCTCATCCAAATCCTAGGGCCAACTTCCATACTTAAGGGTGTAATATCCTTTAAAGGGAAAAGTCCCCCAAATCTCCTCACCCAATGCTAGATACTCCTAGTAGTAAAGCATGTATCTAATTGTTGCTTCCTTCCTTGAAATTTCAGCCAAGGCATTTTAGATTTATCTTCTTAAGCCACTACATCGCTGGAATAAGTTCTAGTCACTTAACAAAACAATATCCCCAGCTATTGTTGTCCAAATTTCCCTTCTATTGTAGAAAATTAGGAGTTTTTCTTGAGTGATGACTTCCGTCAAAAAATTAGGTTGTAGGTTACTTTTCATGGTCTAACTACCTAGTTTACTGTTATAGTATTTTTAGATGGATTCTTTTGGTTCATGAATTATGCCAAAGAATTTACTCACGTATTAAAACTAAAGATCCACTATATTTTCCCTAGCTAATCCACTAGTATGGTTTGGTAATTTTGTCATACAATTGGCATGCATAAATAGTTTACACTAATCATCATAATTTGGGCACACCAACAAAAATTTTATTTGCATTTATCATCACCTTACAATAATTATATTGAGTGNCAAGCCCGTGTGTTGTGAAGAAGCGGGTTGTCAGACCCATGAGTTGTTGAAGAAGTGGGTTGGAAGGCCCATGAATGATTGAAGAAGTGGGTTGGAAGGCCCATGAGTGATTGAAGAAGTGGGTTTCCAGGCCCTTGAGAATTCTCTCCAGGTGAGAGAAATGTTGAGAATCGATTCCCAAGGTGCCAAGCTGCAACCACAAGGATCTGAGACTTCTTGTCCAGGTTGTTGTTGAATCCCTAGAAGGGAAGTGGGGCAGTCGAAGGACTATTTAGCAGAGAAGGGGAACACTTCCTGGGGTGGGACATGCATGTGAGGAATGAGAGACTATAGGTTGTTTTCCATAGTTGACACCTTAGTCTAGGTATTTTAGGTTGTAGACAAACCTTATCCTAGCTTAGGATACATTTTCCTTGGTGGATTTTTAGCCCCAGTTCGAGGGTGACCCACTGTTGAGAGTTATGAGAAGTGTGGTCTAAGTTTGGGAGGAATGTAGAAGGTCTACATGCAGTTGGTTTTTTTATGTCAAACATATATGTGTTCCTCTAATGAGTATTATTATGTTGTGTTTGTAATTATGTTAATTGCATTCTACTGTGATTATATTTACATGTCGGTTACTGTGTGTAATGTATTTATTTTATGTTTCTTAAATTGTATATGTATGTTTTGGTTATTGTATGTGTTATTTTTTAACATAACTATGTGCTTATGCAGAGCTTATCAGTAAATAGAAATGGTATCATAGGTTGGAATTTGGATGTGGCATTGGCTAGCTCAGGGTTGGGGATGTTACAAGACTAGTCCTCCAAGCAACCAAATCTAATCGTCCCTAGAGTAAACTTTGAAAAATGAAAATTGATAATCTCATATGTATCAGTTGTTGAGTTTTCAAACACTGCAGACACAGGGTCCCAAGATAATCTTTGAGAGGAACCATCATGCCTACATTGCACCCCTCTGATCATAACCATATGACCACCATGATTAGACTATGCTTTTCTCTCATGGACCCTAAAGTTGAAATCCCTAAAAGGACTAAACTCATTATATTGGATCATGTCTTTCCAAGGAACCTCAGTGACATTGAAGCCTATCAATATGTGGATAGACTCGATCCTATGTATCATGAGGGGAAATCTACCTCCTCTCACAACATCTACACAATGATGAAGACCAATCACTAACACATCCCTGTCGATCACCTGCATCAACTGAAGTACTCTATCACTCTGATGAATTCCAGGATCCCACCACCAAGATGGAAGCCCATCACTCCCAATTCCTCCTAAAATATTTGTGAACCGATCCAATAGAGTCTAGATCTCCTCCTATGCACTTTGCATACCGATCATATGATACAAATGAAAGACCTATGACATTATCACAATTCCACCTATCTCATCCAATTGAATCAAGTGTAACTCCCACGTCTTGTTGTGTATAATGAGGGAATCAAACAATATTAATCGATGCCTCTACCACTGCCTACAATATCAAAAAGTTACTAGTGCATTCGTCAATCCCAAGGTTATGACCAAGAGATCATGATGAAGTCTGGAAGCAGACCTATGCCTATCCTTCTCCCTGATTCTCATCTGATGATATCCAAAATGAAGATATATCATCAAGGGATATGATACTCCCTATGGCTCGCCCATTCACTTATTGATCCTAAGAAACCTCAGCTCAATGGTGTGCTCGAAGACTTTGTCGAGAGGTCTCCCCGGCGAAAAAACTCCACATCTCCATTGTACACTTTCGTGTTCCAATGAATACCTTTTCATACTGTTATCGATATTTGAAACATATTATACCATCATATATCATATAGGTTCTATTTTAACCACCACTCTACTGATGTCACCTGAACTAGTTCCCCAGAGCATGCCTATGTCTTTCATATACCTGTCCACCCAATCCATGGATGCATATACTTCCTTGTGGCCTAGTTCACAATAAATGTGATCGACTATATCTTACATAGCCAAGCCTTGAGCCTTTAGAGAAGTCTCCAACAGAAGTGGCTCATGATCCCCGTAATGAAAAACAAGAGAATGGTCAAAACCCTCTACGTCAAACCTCTCCTCAAGCACCTGCAACTTTGAATGATCCTTGTGAAAGATTGTCACAAGAGGCTCCTCCCTCGAATCATGAGTGAAAATAATGCCCTAATTTGTAACGATTGCTAAATATGATGGATTCTTTGTTGTTTTCAATGACAAAGAGTGTGTCAAACTCAACTGGTAACAAATCTCCTCAACCTCCATTTCCTTGTCTTCAACGAACTTAGGAGAAAGGTCCCTATGCATGAATAGTTGTAAGTAATTGGATTTGATTTTCTCTAGTGCCTCTTTGATGATGCATAATTGGGTACTAGTGACTCCATCTACAATTCCCTTTTGCCTCTCCTCCAACTAGGTTTTCCACATAAGGTCTTCAATAAAATTATGAGCACCATCTACCCTCGTCAACATCTGCACAGTTTGTTCCTCTATGACCAATAGTCAATTCTCCAAATTACGCAATGTTATTTCATCAAAATGGCATGGGTTGTCACAAAAGGGATCAACTGACTCACTAGATGATATTGTGCAATGTGGACTACCCTCCTCATACAAATTTTCTGATCTGCTCTCGTCCACCAAATCATCCCTTTCATTGTCATCCTCCACACATAGCTCCCAATATTTTTCATATTCTGGTACAATCGTGCCTACATCATCATACATGTCATAAATAGGATATGGTGTTGAATCCTCATCATGTGTAGGTGTTATTACACTTTAACCTCCCTCATCATAAGCATCATACAGAGGGAGAGATGTTGAATCCTCAACATTGGTTGATTGGAACATTTTCTCATAGTCATCATAAGTAGGACAAGATGTTGCATCCTCATATTTTGCATCCTAGTATCATTAGACTCATCGGTTAGCTATGATGGTGTATCATAGGTTGTTGTTTGATCTTCCTCTATGCACGCATCCTCAACATGGCTATATGCATGCTCCTCCACCGGTCCTTCATGATCATCTCTCTTAAATTTCTTCCATGTGCCTTTCAAGAAATCCTCATCCAAATCCTAGGGCCAACTTCCATACTTAAGGGTGTAATATCCTTTAAAGGGAAAAGTCCCCCAAATCTCCTCACCCAATGCTAGATACTCCTAGTAGTAAAGCATGTATCTAATTGTTGCTTCCTTCCTTGAAATTTCAGCCAAGGCATTTTAGATTTATCTTCTTAAGCCACTACATCGCTGGAATAAGTTCTAGTCACTTAACAAAACAATATCCCCAGCTATTGTTGTCCAAATTTCCCTTCTATTGTAGAAAATTAGGAGTTTTTCTTGAGTGATGACTTCCGTCAAAAAATTAGGTTGTAGGTTACTTTTCATGGTCTAACTACCTAGTTTACTGTTATAGTATTTTTAGATGGATTCTTTTGGTTCATGAATTATGCCAAAGAATTTACTCACGTATTAAAACTAAAGATCCACTATATTTTCCCTAGCTAATCCACTAGTATGGTTTGGTAATTTTGTCATACAATTGGCATGCATAAATAGTTTACACTAATCATCATAATTTGGGCACACCAACAAAAATTTTATTTGCATTTATCATCACCTTACAATAATTATATTGAGTGCTAATGAACTGTCATAATAAACAATCACCTTTCAGAACTCCTCAAACCTATAAAAAAACATGTTGGAATAGTTGACCTGGAATGATGGTATGGTCCTTCTCTCTACTGCCACGGATTGTTGGAGAATGAATTGTCACGGTTCATGTAGATAATAGCCAATTAATAACAGATTAATATACCCTAGCTCAATTCCCTCAGACACCTCACAACTTGAGTAATGCAAGTGTTCGATCCAAGTGAAATGACGGTAATGAAGAAATGAAATGAAAGTATTTTTAACGTCCACGAGGCTAAAAATAGCCCATGGGACAGTTTTTTTTTTCATATGGATTTTGCATTCGGCCCTTTTCTTGTGAAGTTTTACAATAATCGCTCCCATATTCTCAACAAACTCTTCACTGAATAGATTATCCCAGGAATTAGCTGCCAGAATACCTGCATAATTTTCCCTGCTGTCTTTGAGGGCCTCACATTCTAAAATGAAATGTTTTTCTGTTTCCACTTTTCCGGACGAGCACATAATACATACTTTTTCTTCCCACCTTTCTTTTGGCCTTTTCCAGCACCCTGTTTCACAATAGAGTTGATGAGAATTAGTCCTTAATTGAGCAATAAGAGTTTTAGATCTCCAAGAAATATTGGCCCCTATGTACGCCTTTTGTTGATGGTTATGAGTGGGGTTAAACTCTTCAAT
>JZKD02S2321370.1:0-10742 GCA_000966675.3 Picea glauca
GCTTTGCTTTTCCCAAAAGCGCCTTCACCACGCCTTGTTGCACGAGAAGATCGTGCATCTTAACCTTCCAGATCTCGAAATTGTTCTTGCCATTAAATTTTTCAATTTCGAACTTAGCACTCTGCATCTTTTTCATTAGAGAAAACATAAAAAGAAACAAACACAACTGTTTGTAATATCCAAGGCCTCTTTTTAAAAATATGTGGAAAAATAATGTTGTGTAATTTTCAAAAAATTACATTCACCTTAAAAAGAAAAATTTAATAAAAAAGGTTTACTCCACCTTATTCCTCCACCATTTAACATCCTCCATATTTCAATATTATATTTCTCAAATATAATAAAAAACCTTATTCCTCCACCATTTAATACTTTAACACTTTTTTTAAAAAAATGTAAAAGTATAGATTTAACGTTTTGAACAATACTTCATACGAATCTTCCTTTCAAAAGTATTGAAGGTACCTTTAATGTTTTTAAAAAACAAATTTCATGTGAATCCTTTCATAGAGGGGGGGGAGCGCTCCTTAAGTTATCGAGCGCTCCTCTGGAGGAGTCAAGGGTGCGCTGCCACCAAAGAAGAATCCGTGTAGAAGTGTACGACGAGGCTGGCGCTCCTTTCAGCTGGAGAGGTGAGCGCTGGCTTCCACACAACGCTCCCTGAAATTTTATTTATCAGCGCGCTCGTATCTTTGGTCTCCAGTGTCGGCGCGCTCCGTTAACCTGTTTCTTAGCGTCGGCGTGCTCGATTAGCCTGTTTTCCAGCGCCAACGCCCCTGTGCAAATCTTTGCCAAGCGCTACCAAAAAAACGAATTTCAAGGCTTCGACTTTTTCAGTCTACGCCCTCCTCAGCTCTTCAGCTCTGAGCTCTGATACCACTTGTTGTAATTGCCAGTGCGGAAACAACAATTACCATAAGACAATCAATACATATGCAAACAAAAAAGACACAACAGTTTACGTGGTTCACCCAAAAGTTGGGCTACGTCCACCAAGCATAGGTATCGGTCATCTTATTATTCAGCTAATGGAGATTACAATCGGATCTCAATCCTCTCTCAGACACACTCACAGCCTCTACGGGCATACAAATTTATAGCAATGTATATTAGAAACTGACTATTAAATGTAATATCATCCATAGTTTAACTTAGGTGCATTGGTTACAACCAATCCTGGTTTATAGGATCTAGAATCCTATTCACGAATGAGTTTTGTTGTCACCGTTTCCAACACTCAGAGTAGAAGTCCTGGCTTTGAACTGAACATAGTTCATTTCAACCTTCCTTACGACCTTGGACAATAAGGAATTCTAAATGAAACTCTTGGAGAATTGGGAATCACAAATAAATTCTCGAGGTTTCTTAAAATTGTTTTATACATTGATAATGCATGTCCTCTTAGTTCATTGGCATTTCGTTCAATAGCAGTTTGCCCGTTCGATTTAACGAATCTATGCGCTTCGAAGAGAAGAATAATTTTAGTTTAAATTTGGATTGGTAAAAATACAAAAAAGGAAGTATATTTAACAAATCTATATGCGCTTTGAACTGAAGAATAATTTTAGTTTAAGTTTGGATGGGTAAAAATAAAAATGTAAAGAGAAAATAGGTAATGGATATTAAAAAAAAAATAACATTTGTTTAAAAGTTTTATATTTTGGTTGTTTTTAGATAAAAAAAATTGTTTGATTTTGCTCTAAATTTGATATGAATGTTTGGATCTACAGATTTGAGTGGTTGTATAGAGGTTTATAAGTAATCTAGAAAATATTGATTTTGTCTAAATTTACATCTCCTTATTCCTGCCAAAAAAACCTAAAAAATAAAATCTTTAACCAAAACCAAAAAACATATCATGTATATATATATATTTTATGTTTTAATTTACAAATATTCAAAACTTTTTAAAATTTTATTATGATTAGTTTTTTTAATCAATACATTATTTTTAATCATTAGAAAACTTAAAAATAAGTAGAAAATGAACCATGGTACTTTCCCACTAAAATTCACAACAATATACAGCAAGTCCACTGTAATGACTAAATTGAACTCTAAACCTTAAAAGTAAGGGTTAAAGGTTTATATAAATCCTCGGCAACAAACTCTATTATATTTTTTCAAAGTAAATTTTTGAAAGTTATCTTATCTCAGTGTGTATATGTTTTGAAACTTCTAACTTTTTAAGTGTGGACACTTCACTGTGTATATGTTTTGAAACTTCTAACTTTTTAAGTGTGGACACCTCACTGTGTATATGTTTTGAAACTTCTAACTTTTTAAGTGTGGACACTTCACTGTGTATATGTTTTGAAACTTCTAACTTTTTAAGTGGATATTTTAGACATTTCATTATGACTTTTTTATATCTTTGATAATGGGTGGAACACAACCTTCTTATGTCTCCAGTGACGGGTGGATTCTGAACTTGATACACAGCTTTATCCAAAAAAAATCTAGAGCATTATCTTAAGTAGATATGATCTAATAAAGCCACTAACATTGAATCTCCTTTTTAGTTGGACAAGTTTTTAGATAGGAACCCTTTAGACAACGATAAAAACTAATAAAATATAGTTAATAATAGAAACCAATTATTATTTTATCAATCAAGAGACTTTTTTAATTACATTTCAAAAAATTGATATTTATATTTATTTAATATTTCTTTTCATTTATTTATTTTATCAATTAAGAGACTTTTTTAATTATATTTATTTATTTAATATTTCTTTTCATTTATTTTATAAAAAAATGAGTATTATATTATATATTTTTAAATTGATAATGATGATGATGGTTAACCTAGGACTTTAAGAAAGGTAAGAGATCACTTGGATTTTTTTAACTTGTTATTTGGATGTTAGAAAAGCATTAGGAAAAGTGTTTCAAGATCACTATAGTTTTGATGACTTAGATGGTTAAGATGGCTCCTATTGTGACACATATTTTGAAATTGAGATCTAATTTGTGTTTGTACACATGACACTCTAGGAAAAAATGATTTTCATCTTCAACCCTTTTGGTGTAAAAAAGGTGACAGATTTGTTTAGGCTAGTCGAAATAGAGAGATGTTTTTTATCTTCAATATTAGGATTAACCACCTACTTATAATATCTTAATTTTCTTTTACCCTATAATTCTTGACCACACCATACTTTCTCCTTAAATCTAGCTTGAATAATATTTTTAATATCATAGGAATTCTGCATAATAATTTCTTCTTTTATTCCCCAATTATTTAGATAAGACTTGAAATCATTATGTCATCCCCACTTGAGTCATTGTTGATTTTGGCTAGAGTCTAAAGAAATTTTGGGGAGTCTCTTGTCATCCAATATCTTGTTCTTGTATATTAAGTAACCAATTCTTAGTTGTTCTCTCAATGGGAGAAAGGCTTGCTTCTATGCTATACTTCAAATTGAGCTTGTGATGAATATCAATTCCAAGATACTTGTACGAAGGCACTTCCTCCAAGATATTGTTCTCATATACGAAAGTATCATAGGTGATGTTGTTGGATTTAATTATCATAAGCTTCATTTTGTCAGTGTTCAAATTCATTCATGTACTAGAGCACAAGTCTTTGAGGATCCTAAGCTGCTAACTAAGGTCATATGGATTCCTTCACAGATGAACGGTATCATGAGCATAGAGAAGAAGGATGATGACTATACTAGCAAGAGTTGGTCCAACACAATATATGACTTCCAGACAATCTTCTAACTTGTCAATGTATATGCAAAAAAAGGTAGGGGATAGGGGACAACCTTTCTTAAGTCCTATATTGCAGTTAATTTCTTCTTACCAACCCTCAATGATCTTAAAATTGGAAATAACATTCTCATACAACCTTACAATAACAACTCTCATCCTAGAGGGAACTTTTAGCTCTTCTAACCTATTCCATAGATTAGTCCTAGGAATAGTGTCAAACGATTTCCTAAAGTCAATGAAACAACACAGGAGATTGATTTTATTATTCTGACACTCCTCTGCAATGATCCTAAGCATGAAAATGTGGTCCATGATTGAATGATAACCTATAAAAATGGCTTGGCCTTTAACTCTTTTTTTGTGGCTTTCTATCCATATGCTTATCTTCTTTTACAAACTACTTCCATATAGCTTGGCCAACATAGGACTAATCATAATGGTTTTATAATTAGAGGGATTGTTTTTATCCTCAACCTTAAATATGTACAATGAGGCTTTGTAAAAAATTCATCATGATTCCTCTGTAGAAACTTTTGGAATGTTGTCCAGGACATTAGGGGATTCATAAATATTTTTAAGGTAGGAATTCTAGTTTTTCATGGGAATCATATCATTTTATTCAGTTTTATGAGTCAAAATTTATGATCCAGATTTTATGAGCAGAACAAAATGACTACAGATTATTACCAGATTCTTAACACAGAATAACAAAGATACAGTAAAACTGGTTTTCTATTCAATAAGGAAATAAGTTGAAACTGTAAAATGCAGCGGAAAACAAGCTTGCTGGAATGGTGGCGGTTTATCTCTGAGAATAGATGTGATGGTTGCGCTCATTCACAAGAAGATGATTACAATGAGGATCTCAAGGCATTTTTACAATAAACAAGAGTTTCAAAAACCCTAAACATCTAAAAACCTAACCTTAGGAGATGAAGTGCCAAAAGTCATGTGGGCCCCGTTTGGGTAAGTCAGTACATCAACTTCCCAGGGTCATAACTTTTGCATACAATCTTCATTTTAGGTGTATGATAGCCCATTGGAAAGATATCTCCAAGGAATACAACAGTTGAACATTTTTTTCCTGCAACATACCCCAAAAAAAATTGTTTAGGGCCTCAAAACGGCTCCATAAGTTCAGGACCTGAAAAACTGCTAAATTATCAAAATTGCTAGAAAGTTGTTTTGAGCCAGCTGGAAAAGGTGGGTGGCCACCGATATCCACCTAGACCAATCCTCCATCCTTAGGAAGCAATGGTATCCATTGCGTTGAGTTCCCCTATCAGATGAGGAAATTTCTATTGAATTTGGCCCCAAGTGAGCCACTTGCCTTGGTGCAAGAGCTACCCTGCTTTGACGACTCGATAAAGTTGGATCCTTTCTTGTCGAGTTCCCTTGATCTATGTCTCCACAATTTTATCACTGGATGCCTATTGTATGCGTTCGGGGTTAATCTCTGTTGGTGTCAGTTTTTCTGCTACGTCTGAGGTGTCCAATAATGGTGGGAAATAAGACCGAAGGAGGTCCACGTTGAACACTAGGTGTAGGCCAAGGAAAGGAGGAATATTGAGCGCAAAATAATTATCCCCCACATCCTTGGTGATGGTGTAAGGACCATATTGGAGTGGGCGAAGCTTCCGATGGGGTCCTGTAAGGCGTTCTTTCTTCAAGTGAAACCAAACTTTGTTGCCCACCTGAAACTTATGTAGAACCCAATGTTGATCATGGTGCTACTCGTACTTGTCATTAGACTTCTGTAGGATATCCTGAACGTGTTGGCGGATGTGCTGGATCCTCTCAATGAATCGGGTGGCTTTGGAAGCCTCAGTTGGAGTAGGAGAGGAGTCGGTCAAGGTGACGACAAGGGGAAGTGCAACATCTATGGGACCCAAAGGTTGGAATCCAAACCCCACCTGAAAGGGGCTTTGGCCGGTTGAGCTATGCAAGGCTCAGTTGTAGCTATGCTGGACATAGGGAAGACTCTCATCCCATGTGAGAGGGTGCTTGGAATTATACATGCGCAAGATATGCATGATCATTTGATTTATGACCTCGGTTTGGCCATCTGTCTGGGGGTGGAAGGTCATGGATTTGGTGAGCTTGGTGTCTAGCAGTGACCAAAGGCTCAGTTAGAATGTGCTGAGAAATCAATTGTCCCGATCTGAGACAATGGTTTGTGGGATTCCAAAATGTACCTAGACTCGTTCAAAGAAGAGCTTGGCAGTGGCTTCTACTGTGATGCTCTTCTTGCAAGCAACCAGAATCGTCATCTTAGAAAAGAGATCGACAACCACAAAAACATAGTCATTTCCCCGCTTGGTGGACGGGAGGCCTGACATGTAGTCCATTGATATGGATTCCCATGGTTTGTTAGGAGTAGGAAGAGGGGTGTACATGCCTTGTTTCTTAGTGGTTGGTTTGGCAATAGCACAAGCAGTGCAAGACCTGATATACTTGTTGACCTCTTGTCGAAGTTTCGGCTAGTAGAAATGTTTTTGTAGCATCGCCATTGTCTTTTCGATGTCGAAGTGTCCTGCCACCTGACTGTAGTGGGCTTCCCAGATTATCTTTGCTCGCTCACTTGAGGGAACACATATATGGCCCAGATGACATAACAACCCATCCTGAAGATGGAAATTATCGACAACTGCCTTTGCACCCAACATTTGGTAGGTGGTGGCGAAGTCCGGGTCTGTCTCATAGAGTTGGGGCCATACAGAGGTCTCATGGTCGTAGGAGTCTAGCACTGTGGTGAGTGTCGTGACTGGTGGTCTGCTAAGGTAATAAGTGACACAGTTGGTGCTTCTTGTTTTATACATGATGTTGAGGTGGAATTGTTTCAAGTATGTGGACCACTTTTAATGGCGGTCATTCTACAATTTTCCTTATGTCTGCATGAACTGTAGTGGCTTATGATCAATGTGGATGACTATCTCCCTCCCAAGAATGTAATGTCTCCACTGGCGACAGACTTGCACAATGGAGTACATTTATTTTTCGTAAGTAGGGTACTTATGAACAACGTCTGATAGTGTCTCACTATGATAGGCCATAGGGTGGCTGTACTACATGAGAGCGACACCCACAACATAGTCTAAAGCATCAGTCTCAATCTCAAAGGGTTGTTGCAGGTCTGGTAGTGAAAGTATTGGGGCTGAGCACAAGCACTGCTTCAAATCATCGAAATCTTGTTGTTGGGGCTGGCCCCATGCAAATTTCACCTTACCACCACCCCTGGTTATTTGGTTGAGGGCCCATGAAATATGGGAGAAACCCAACACAAACCTACGGTAGAAATTGGCAAGGCCCAAGAAGATCCGAAGATCAGTGAGTGTGGTTGGGGCTAGCCAGTCACAAATGACTTGGATCTTGGTTGGATCCACATGCATGCCATGTTGATCAATGATGTAACCTAGGTAATGGACGCTGTCCACGCCGAAGGAGAATTTTTCCAAGTTGGCATATAGCTTGTGCTACCGCAGGGTGTGCAAAACCTGCTGAATATGCTACAAGTGTTCAGCCCAAGTCTTGCTGTAAATGAGAATGTCATCAAGATACACCACTACAAAATTATTGGTGAATGGTCACAGGATATCATCCATCATCCTCATGAAAGTGGCTGGAGTGTTTGTCAGACCAAAGGGCATGACCAACCATTCAAAAAGGCCTTTCTTTGACTTGAAGGTGGTCTTCCATACATCTGTCTATTCTATCGGGACCTGGTGGTAGCTAGACTTTAGATCAATATTACTGAAGTATCTGGCCCCCATGAGTTGATCAAGGAGGTCGTCGATTCGGGGAACCGGGTACCGATTTCTAACTGTGATTTTATTCAGAGCCCGATAATCAATGCAAAGTCGCCAGGTTCCATCTTTCTTCTGTACCAACACGATTGGGCTCTCGCAAGGTGATGAGCTAGGATGGATGTGCCCCTTGTGGAACAATTCTTGGATCTATCGCTTGATCTCCTCATTCTCTAACAGAGAGAGACGATAGACTGGCCCATTGGGAAGCGGTGTTCCAGGGGTTAGATCGATGGGGTGCTTGACCTAGTAGTGCAGAGGTACCCCGGTAGGCGAGGGGAAGATATCCGAGTATTCTTCCATGACCTTATCTACTTGCCTCTGTTGTGTGGAGAGGTCGACTACAGAGACCCTGGATGTGGCTATGATTTTCTCTCATTCTGAGAGCGGATCACAAAGAAGACAAACTTCCCCGTCTGAGAGATGACCTTCCTGCATTGCTTAGTAGAGATCAAGGAAATAACACTAGGTGGGATAGCCTTGGGTATCCTGTACAATTTCCCGTTCAAAGTAATAATAACACTACGAGGCATAGACTCATATACAACATGACGTTTCCATAAATAAGGTTGGCCCAAAAGAACATCAGAAAATCTTCGATAGGAGCAACATCACACAATACCTCATCTTTTAAGGGCTTGATGTCGTACAACAGTTGACACTGTTGGATAATATGGAGATCGCTTCCTTGGCAAAGCCATCCAATGGTGTAGGGTTGTGGGTGCGACGTTGTCGGTAGGGACAACCACTTGACGAACTTTGCTGAGATGAGGTTCTTTTGGCTACGAATATCAACAGTGAAGTGCAGTGGGCTACCTTTTACCCACATCTGGGAATGGAAGAGGCACTCTCCTTCTTCTGGCTCATCTAGTTCACCATGCTGGAGCTTGGTGGTAACAACGGTGGCACTGGGTTCCACGTCAATGATCCATCTTCCCCTTTCTGGTTCTGACTCAGAGTCATAACCCACATCTGATTCAGAGGATTTCACTTCATCCACCAATGTCTGCTTTGAGCGACAGTCAACAGTGTTATGCCAAGGGATCTTATGGAAGCCACACCCTTCCAGATATCTTTCTTTGTCTTTTCGGTGTCCTTCTTTGCTTGTGGATTGGACTGGTTGTCCTGATACTGTGAATCTTTACTCTGTCCTTTGTTCTGTGGGTTGGGGCCGCCCTTTCCTGGATTTTTTTGTGAGGGGTTCCCCAACCCAAATTGTCGTGTCTTTTCTTTGAGCTTCTGCTCGATTTTGAGGGCATATCGGTAGGCCATGCCCAAGGATGAGATGTCCAGAAATTCCATTTTGGTCTGGATGTATCTATGCAGAGCACCATGATACTTGAGCACTAGATGTCTCTCCAAATCTTTGATACCCAACTTGGTGTGCAAGGTATGGAAGATATTTGTGAAATCTGGCACTGCTTGGTCTCTTTCTTGCCGCAGTGTGGTCCATTTGGTATACAAGTCATCATAACTTCCGACAGGGTAGTATTTTTCCTTAATAGCATCCCTGAAGGATTCCTAGGTGGTCGTGATTGTAAATAATGAAATTTCCTCTGTTTCATTTTGCTCACAGAAAGTTTCCCACCAATCTTTGACATGGGGAACGACTTTGAGGAACGCACAAGTAATATTTTCTCTATTCAAAAAGTTATGGACAGAGAAATACCCTTCTAGTAGATTCAACCACTTGTCTACAACATCTGCGTCTATCTGACCTTCAAATATAGGAATATCGAAGTTTATTTGTACCTTGAAGGGGGTGGTGCCTCTGCTCGAAGAAGATGCATCGCCTGTTGGTAGTTGCCAAAGGTTTTGCATGAAATTATCCATCATCTCGTTCCTCTGTTGCATGAGGGATTCCTCAATCAACAATTTGAAAGGATCTCCTATCCCATCATCTTTCTTTTCTCCTTCCATGAGAGGTCGCTTGGGTGTGCGAAAGATTTTTTCCTCAAGAGAAACAAGCTCGAGACCCAAATCTTTTTACTCCGACCTCGTTGGGGACATGCATTAAGATGAAAAGGAGCAAATCGCTCTGATACCACTGATCCGGATTTTATGAGCAGAACGAAAGTGGGGTAAAAGGAGGTTTCCCCCTCGACAAGGATTATTATCTGAAATTCTCTCTTTTTCAAGGCGTTGAGTACTTTTTTTGAAGATTTTCTATTCTATATTGATATTTGGTTCTTAACATATGGTATCAGAGCAGAAGGCCTTGGGGTTTCTCTGTTGCATCTGAGACACTGTGGAATTTTCGCTATAACTTTTTTTCTGCAATGTTTTAGAAGGAACGACTTGGAGTATATTTATCGTACGAATCAAGGTACGTTGGGTTAAAAATTCAGCTCCATAGGCCTTATACTTTCGGAGATACAACCTGTACAAGATACGTTTCTGGAATCATCCTGAAATGATTCATTGTGGAATTGTCGCTATAAAAACTTTTATGTAACGTTTCAGACCCTGAAATCTAGAGGCCATTTACAGAAATTAGTAAGGTATCTGTGTTACAAATTTCAGCTTTTGGGTCATCTTAAATTTCTATATACACCTTCTGTAACATAGGGTATCTGACTAGTCCTATTGATTAGTCTCAAGAAGGTGTTCTAGGTAAAACAATCATAACTTCTTTCTAGAGTATCCAAATTGAGTGGGACTAGTTTCATTGGATTATGGACATTCTGTAGTATTTTGGGTGAGAGTTTCAGAATTTGATATCAAATATTTTGTGTGGGGCATGCTATACAAGTGAGATCTCCTGGAAAGGCCAAAAATCAGAAAGTTGTGAGGAAGTTATCTTAAATTCCACTTGGCACATCCAATTTTGATCAGACCTGTGGCATTGCAGAGAAGAAATATCAAAGAACTACCTAAAATAAAGTTTCATACCCAAAAGGGTCGAAACTTGGGAGATACAATAGAAGAAATATTTTCTAGCAGAACCACCTCAAAATCAAGGTTCAAAACTGATACTTGGCTGACATGCCACCCAAAAAGGGAACTTCTACACCAAATAAGCCTCCAGAAAATTCTACTTGGAGTCTTGATGAAGGTGAAGAAATGCATAGGGACATAAATGAACTACAAAATAAGATGGATTCGTTGGATACTAAGATGGATTCAATGGAAGCTAAGTTGGATACTAATATAGATGGTTTAAAAGGGGAGATCATGGAAGTATTGAAAATTTTCGTAACAGAGAAGACACCTGAAAGT
>JZKD02S2321370.1:15456-38313 GCA_000966675.3 Picea glauca
TGGGTGTTGTATCTGCATGTGAATTTTCCTTCATGTCCAAATACCTTCATCAATCTTGCGGTCCAAAACCCATGACTAGGGTTGACATCAATGACAACAACCAATCTTCCAACAGCTTCCATTTTTATGGATAGTAACTTAGTCTTCAAAAACAGAATTCTATTTGAGTTTGTAGTTTCATACAAACCTTTCAATATCTCCTAGGTCTCCTTGGATTTTTTACAGTCTCTAATGTGTGGAATTATACTATCCTTGACAAACATCCACAACAACACTTTAGTCTTCGTTTCTCACTTCTCCCAATCTATACCAGCAACACCTGTGGGTTTGGTTTTATCTCCATTTACAATAGTCGACACATTCCATGCTTCAAAAATCGTCAATATCTTAAATTTTCAGTCAATGTAATTATCACCATCCAGCTTAGATGCTTCATTCAAATAATTATCTGTGAATGAATTTGACATATCTACATAAAATCTTTGAACAACTAAAAAAAATACCTAGAAATACCTCTTTAACGAATGTCTCACGGTTCCAGGGACAGTTCTCAGGATTCCTCCACAATGTATACAATTTCACAACAATTTCTTGGGCTTCCCAGCAGCAGCAACGAACAAATAATTCAGATCAGGCGAATTATTGAGAATGACATCACGCACTCAGCAATATAATATGGCAAGCTCAAATCGAGTAGAAGGCAATAATGATGGCCCCTGCATAGTCGAAATCATGGATTTTTGTAGGGCTTAATATAGGGCATATCAATACCAGACTATCTCCACTCTTCATGTAGGAAGGTGGATGCCAACAACAACACCAATAGGAAGCGCGAGCTTCTCTTTCACACCAGTCGGTGTACACACTGTAATCAACAAAAAAAATGGCTCATGTATGCGCCCAATCCAAGAGACAGCCGAAAAATACACCTACAACAATGGCCAACAGCTTACACGCCTAATTTCAGATATAGAACTCACAATTCACACAACTCACGCTCATGGCTAGGCAGATAATGACTCGCTTCTCTTGAGCTCTGATACCAAATCAGAAAGTGAGGTTGAACTCACGTTAATTCATTATTAATCAAGAATAGAACACTTACATTTATAGGATTGTCACAGAAGCAACATATTCTTATTATTATGGATCTGATAGCAATGCGTAGATGAAACGTGGAGTCATCTACAACTGATTCTATTTTAGGAATTTCTTCATTAATATCTAACACTCAAATCTGAAATTTCAACAAGTTTTGGTCTATATGGAAAACATCTCTCATGAACGTATGCTTGGAATTTCTTCATTAATATCTAACACTCAAATCTTGAATTTCAACAATTTTTGGTCTATATGGAAAACATCTCTCATGAACATATGCTTAAAATTATTTGAATAATTTATTATGATATTTTGTTTTTTGAGTAAGAGATTAAATTACAATCATAATTAATATTTTGTAGCTTGAGTGAGATATAACCAT
Organism: Picea glauca; assembly: GCA_000966675.3. Lineage (NCBI taxonomy): Eukaryota > Viridiplantae > Streptophyta > Pinopsida > Pinales > Pinaceae > Picea > Picea glauca. The sequence goes on from JZKD02S2321370.1 coordinate 16,940, forward strand.
AAATGATATTGAGATTTTCTTTTGGATACTATTTAGGCTGGAACTACTTTTTTAGCATGGAGTAATATTTAGGTTGAAACCAACCATTATGGAATAAAGAGCTCATTTTTCATGGAGTAAGACCTAACATTGTTTTCCATTGACTAAGAACTCATTTTTTATGGAGTAAGACCTAATATTTATTTGGATTGACTATGAGCTCATCTTTCTCTGATGTAAAATCTTTCTCTAATATAAGGAAACAAGTTAAGAACCCAAAACCCAAAAACATCAGGTAGAAATGGAAATCTACTCAAGTAAAATGGTTTTCATTGAATACAAAAAAGATTATTATGATATTTTTATAGCTCATTTATATTTTTATGAAGGGTTTATATTTTCTTGATATTTTCCATTTTTAATTATACTTTTATTAAGATATGTTTTACTTTGTTTTTTAATACTTCAAATATTAAAGTATTATGAAAAAATAATTTTTGGAATATGTTATTTTTTAAGGTTGAAAGAAATTATTCTAAAATTTTGTAATATTATCAATCTTTATAACTTGGTTGTATCTTTGGAAAAAAACTCAACTCCGTATGTTTACACTAGGGTTTTAATATGTATTCAAAATTGCATTAAAGTACTACATTTTGGTAATCTCACACACATAAATATTTAAAAATGTTTGATGGAAGGTTACTAACCTTATTATGGATAAATAATGTAGCAAGACTTTTAGAAAACAATCCCTCTAATTATATAATGTAGCGGGGATAAAAACAATCCCTCTAATTATATGATCATTATTTTATTTTTTTGTAAATAAAAGTTTGTATTTCTTTAAAATATTTTCAAAACAACATACACAGTAAAACTTGCCACGTGTTTTTCCATACATATGGAAACCAAAATAGGTGGTCCTCTGTGAAATGTTTACTTTTAAGTCTAATACATGATGAACTTCCTACACTTCGCAATAGTCTATATACAACCATGGTTGTTCTAAATAGAGAAACAAGATGGCATAAAAAGAAATTAGACTTTAGGCGAACCCAAATTGTCATCATCCTCGATTGGTCGCTAGGCGAACATGAAGGGATGGAAGCATGTTGGGCACTTGTTCTTGGTTGGTTCACTTGACAGGGTTTCGAAAAGAACATCCAAGCACCGAGAGAGGGTCGTTTGGCTGTAAAGCTGCTCCATGGAATCTTGTCTCATATCAAAAATTAATTGCAGATGCTCCTTTAAGAAGTGCCACGTTCTTGGAGAATCCAGAATAGAAGCTACTAGTGGTGGAGAGTCACCAACAGGATAAACCGCTTCTTCCTATTGTACCTCTACGTGAAATTCTTCCTCAATTAGGAAGTCACCCAAGTTTGTGGAAAATTTTCCTTCGAGGGGAAGATGACGAGAAGTAAGGGGTGGAGTCAAAATATTCGAAGTAGAGAAGAGAAAGGAGTCTGTGGGTTCCAAAGGAGGATCCTGATGGATTTATTCCTCAACATAAGCCATGGGTTGGTCTTCCTCCATCCAATTTTGGGTGGATCATGATGGGAAGTTCAAAGGGGGGCCAACATGGTGATCTTGAGCAATGAGGGAAGGAACTGGTTCGACAGAAGGTCCAAGACGGCGATGTCGAGCAATGTAGTTGTAGTAGGCTAGTCCTCTCTTGGGATTTCCCCCTTCTCTAGCCATTGGGAAATATGGGGCGAAATAAGCAATTAGGAGGGGGAGAGGACATCCATAGGAGGAAAAAATAGAGTGGGAGCGATACACCTGAGTCGAAATTTGAGCGACAACCAGAACAATGAAATAATTTCCAATGCTTATCTTTATGTTTGCATCCTCCTTGATATGAGAGTGCTCTAATAAAACCAAGTTGACAACGGGAAGGAGATTCGTACCAAGCTTGAAATGAACCAACTCATGCTTTGAGGGTGACATTAACTCAAGCTTCCCACACATGCAGACCAACATCCCCTTCACTTGTAGGCAATTCATGCGGAATGGAAGAAGGGGGGATGGAGGCTGGGGATATTAACTCCTGAATGTGCATGATCACCAGATGTCACCCCATCTGGGGAATTATAGGATCATTATTATTAGAGAGGTTATATGAAATTATTTTGGAAAATAAAATTAGTGTATTGGTAAAAAGCCACGTAAAAAAGCTAAAAGATGAGTTGGATTTAGGAGCATGGACCACCTTGTTACACTTATGATCATTGTAGAGGAGTGTAGTAATAATAAAACCAATCTCTTATATTGTTTGGTTGACTTTAGAAAATCTTTGGACACAACTAACCTTTCGAATAGATAAGAAGAGCTGGAATTTCTTTGAGAGTTGAGAGTTATTACTATAAGGTTGTATGAGAATGTTATTGCCAAGTTTAGGAACAATGAGGGCTGGTGGAAAGAAATTAATTGTCATATAGGAGTTAAGCAAGTTTGTCTAATGTCCGCTACCTTCTTTGGCATATACATTGACAAGTTAGAGGGTTGTTTGGAAGAAGCAGGTTGTGTGGGTATGACATTGGCTGGTATAGTTCTCATACTTAATCTTTATGCTAATGATATTGTTCTTATGGTGAGGAGTCCCTATGATCTCTACAAGCAACTAAAAATTATTATAATTAAATCCAAAAAGATCAATTATGGCTATTTCATGTATGAAAACAACAACTTGAAGGAGGGGACTTCATACAAATATTCTGGAATTGATCTTCATCACAAGCTTAACTAGAACTATAGCATTGAGAAAAGGATAAATGGAGAGTGGAAGACATATTATGGACTTGAAAAAAAGTGTAAATCAATGCAACTTTGGTTATGGGATAATGATAAATTCCTCTCTAAGACACTTGTCACTATTGCTATATTATATGGTTGTGAAGTTTGGGGATGCAACATGTCTAGAGACTTCTAGAGAAAAATAAAGCAAATCCATATGTGTTTTATAACTTGTAATCTCAAAATTAAAGGAAATACACCCTATCCTATCATTTGTTGGGTTAATCTTAACTCAGTCATAGAGTAGTTAAGATAAACTTGATTCAGTGACTGATTAGTTTACCATTGGTGGTTTATGAGCCCATGGTATCGGGTAACCCATGGTATTACATATGATGAAACCCATCTAATGGCTTGGAATACTCCATTGTAAGATGCCTCATGATGGTTGTTGGCCCTTGACCAAGTTCAAGAGTACTTGGTCATACTTGACCACTTTTGGGGACTGCAACAGCTTGCCAAAGATGGAGCACAATGTGAAGCGAAGATTAAGGAAGCAAGACCTATTTTTTGGACCATTTTAGGGTTTTGGGTTGATGTAACAAGAAAGGGATGTCGGCCTATAGGTTTACCCATGTTTAGGCCCATTTTGTAATCTATAAATAGATAGGCAATGCAATACATAAAAGAGGTTGTTGCTTAGTGCACTTGGTGATTGCTTAGTGCAAGTTCGCTATAGTGCTAAGAGTTGGATCTGTGTGATCAAGTATTGTAAGGCTCTATGCATTTTGTGTAAGACTTGCAGAGCTGAGTGCAAGTCCCTATGAGAGACTGTAGAAGGATTTGTGCTGAGTGAAAGGAAGAAGGATCTAGCGAGCTACGTAGATCTTTTGTCCTGTGCGAAGTAAGGGTCATTGAAGCTTCGTGCTATAACTTATTGACCAAGATAATATAAAGAAGACTTTGTGGAAGTAGCCCCAGGGTGGGGGTGAACCATGGTAACTATCTGTATAATGATTTGTGCTTCGATCTTATGTATTTATCTCTTTTTTGGCTAAGTGCTTGATGTGATTAAGTAGACCTAGTTATGCTCTGTGTTGTTGATGAATAAAGGAACATTATATCTGATATATGAGATGCTTAGTGATTTATCTGTTGAATCTAACATATATTTCTGTGGATAAGTAAAGGGATACTTCTTAGTATAGTATTCACTGTGATTCTTTGTTCCTTCCATGAAGTATATTAATAAAGGTATGCTAAGGAATAACTGATGCTAAGTGCGCTATAAGAAAGATAATCACAGATCTGTGTCTCGGCTAAGGTTGCAGACACCTGAGTCTGGAAACCACCCCTGCCTCTACCTTGGGTGAGACTTCATCTTCTTCGCAGGTGTTGACGAAAGAGTCGGTAGTTAGGGATTTGTTGGTGCACTCTTGAGCGTTGAACCTGGGTCTGCCCCTGTGTGCCAACAAATGGTTTGGTTGTCGGGACTGAAACTGTGATTGCTGGAAACTGAAGAATAAAAATCTTTGTGCAAACTAATCTTTGTGCATAGATTTGTTACCCTAGTGCGCAGTATTCTACTTGACCTACAAAGCTTTGTGCCGAGAAAAAGAGGTCATATCTAAAGGGAAAAGGTAATATCTACAGAAAAAGGGGTTGATACCGAAGAAAAGAAGTGATATCTGAATGCTCTATACCCTAAGAAAAGTGGAAGTGGAAACTTTTGAAAGAAAAAGGTCAGATCTGTAGAAAAGAGGTAAGATCTGTAATCTTTGTGCTCTGATAAAGGTAAGAATAGTTAAAACTCTTATATATGGAAGCTTTGTGCTCTGCAGAAGTAAGAAAAGTGAATTTTTTGTTTCTAAAGCATGGATCTAGGTATGTTTGATAGATTCTATCCTATAGATAAAAGAAATCTTGATATGAATAGATATGATAAGTATAGTGATAGATATGTTATACCTATGCATCGAAAGAATGTATGGACTAATAAGTGGATGCAGGATCCTAGAAAAAAAAATTTGCAGGCTAGTCACCATGATCCTGGTGCATAGTACAGAAGGAGTTGGGGAATATCTAAACAAAAAAGAGGATTAACCCTCTGTTATAGTTGCAGATGACCAGGACATCTTGCCAAAGAATTCCCCAGGAGAAGACCTAGTTGCCTCTGTTATAAGGCTATGGAACATGAAGTATTGGATTTCCCTAGAATGATTGCTAGGCTTGAGAAGCTGAATATGGAACAAGCAAACCCTGAGGGAAATCAAGAGGCCAAGATTATAGCAGAAACCCAAAAAGAATTAGAAAAGATATTGTTACAGATGAAAAGTACCTTGAATGACCACCGACATGTTAGGCTATCAGAGATCTTCAAAGAAAAGGAGAAAATCAAAGAAAGAATAGGGGACTTTGACATTGACTGTACTCTTGATGAAGAAGCACAAGTGAACATTATGCCATAAATAACTTAGGAAGCTATAGGGAAGCTTGCCATGATCCCTTCCCTAGGAGGAACAAGTTTCTTCAGAGGAAAGCTAGTAAACCTATGTGGAAGGCTCGCTCAGATGCCTATGACTGTCAATGGAAATTCGACAGAGGAAGACTTTGATAGAGAACATGCCAAATGAAGAGAAGAAGAGAAAGTTTTGGAACAGAAGAAGAAAGAGTTAAAATAATTTATGACCAGAAGGATCACACACTTGATTGAAGAACAAAAGAGCAGACTGCAAATATTTAATATTAGTACCTCCGATGTCGAAGCTAAGAGAACACTTGAGGATCCGTAGAAGATCGAGTTACCTATTTTTGATACAGAAGAAGTATTATCAAGGAACCCTAAGAAAGATTTTCCACTGTGTGAAGTAACTAAGACCACAGAAGATAAACATAAGAATGGTAAAAGAATTACTGAGACACAACTCACTGGGAAGAAGGCTAGGAAGTTAAGGAAGAAAAGGGATAATACTATAAGATTACAAGAATTTCTAGAGGACACTTCACAGCAAGAAGAATTGCAGAATTGGAGCTTCGCCTAGATATCAAAACAACGACATAGAATACTTTGCGATGACAAAGAAATATAGTCGTTGGAACCGATATACCCATTTGACTACCGCTCTGAACGGATCAAAAAGAAGTTATGGGTTACCACTAGACCGTTGGATAGCACCAGAATGGATAGAACAGAGTTAATAAAGGCCCCATGTCACAATCTAATTACAAATCAAAGTGACCAAAACTTGAACAAAAGTATGATATATCGAAGCTAAAGTTGTACCAATATCAACTTCCATTCAAGTCTGTCAATCATAAATCCATAGTTTCTGCTCCTAGGTAGTGATGGTTCTTAGTTTACAAAATAATACATTTATAAAGGTCACAGGATCAAAACGTTTCCTATGAAAAACATCTGATTTGTTCCAAAAAAAGTGGGGGATGCAACCTCCCAGATTCTATTTGTTATCAAAACTAATAGCCTATTCTAAAATCACTTAAAGAAATAGCATGTTGAGAGATGCCACTAGTGGTTCAAATATTCTTTAGAAATCATAGGTACCTGAAAACACATAAGAATAAAATATTTCAGATTGCATTTTTGGTTGTAAAAACAAGAAATTCGAAATTTAGTAACTAGCTACAGAATCTCACGATTTTGTAGCTAGTTATAATTATAACTAGAATCGTATTTTATTGAATCAATCAAAACAGACTAGATGTAATCTGTGGAAACAAATCATGCATCCTAATTTAAAAAAGAATAAAATCATCCTAAATTTATTTTTAAACATTCATACCTCAGATTAAGGAATTTGACTTTATCAAGCAATCTTTGAATTCACAATGGCAGTCGTTGCTTCCACGTTCTTAAAAACAACAGACCCTGTGATTTTTTGTCGTTTATCTTTGGTTTTGGATACGATTTGAAGTCTTCCATTCTATTTCATTATCAAATTCACCTGGTCTTACAAGGATTTGATCTGAGACTGAAGTAAAGGCACGTCTTTGTAATACCTATCGAGCCATGACTGACATTCATTACATTGTAGTTGAATAGACTGTGTATTAGCAGTGATGGTATTAACAGGTGGGGAATTTTCCATTTGACCTGTAGGTTCGCTATTGAGTTTGATTCCAGGGAAGTCGGGGTTGTCTTTAAGACATGGTGGAAGGTTTGGAACATAATCATAGGGTTTACCAGAGGAAAGTCCATACGAATGTGGATTGTAACACCCTGTTTCCCCTAGCTTGTAAATATAATTGGACTAGCCAAGAACTATGGAAAACTCATAAATGTTAATATGTGATGTAAATGGACATTGAGGAAAACGTCAATGAATATGAATGACATTTTGAATTTATTGCAGGACTGTTGAGAGGGGATGTGCAGAAAAAGAGACCACAATGGCGGTGGAAGGCACCTGAAAAGGTGGCATTAACTTCCACCGAGAATTAATACCACATTTGGACTCCACTGGCCCGGAGAACCAAAAGCGGCTCACTGGCCCCGAATTTAATGTCTCACGGGCTGGTAGGCGGATGGCTTAATGAGGGTTGGGATGGTGAACCGCCCATCCGTAGAGCCATAAGGTCTGATCAGCGCGAGGGTAATCGTGCCACACACAACCTCACAAGAGGATAAGGCGTATGGTAGAAGCGATTGGGGGAGTAGACACGAGGGGAACTCTTGCATTACACAAAGTGAGTGATAGCAGAGAGGAAGGATTGTAACCTTCGCTCCTGGTCATTGGAAGATAGAGAGACGCAGTCTCACAGATTCGTGGTCTCAGCTCGGGGGTGGCTAGTGTTAAATCCGCTGGGAATCGCTACGCCTAGGTTGGGTGGAAACGAGCACCCCTCTCAGTAGTTTCACTCACTTCTGGTGTTATTTCTGATAAGTGTTTTACATACTACATCTTGAAATTCATATACTGACATATATGCTCATAGAACTGTGAAATTGTGAATGATTACAGTATAAGAATGTTTGTGCAGTGTTTTGATAAGAAATAATAGATATATGCTTATAACAGAAAGACCTCGCATGGCTTATGTTGATAAATGAATTTAATTATGCATGAGTTGAACCAAGTCAGACTTCCAGTCCATCCTCGGGAATTTGTTTCCTCTAGTCTATCTCCCGAGATGCCCTGGTATAGATGACTTCACAGAGATCCCCTCCTTGGAAAGGTTTACCAAGAACCTAGAAAAAAAGGACTAGAATGAGAAAGTCTTAACAACCCTGTACGAGGAGGAATGACCCTCTTAAAATCCTGAAGTAGCAGCGTAGGGATAAGTATTGATCGACAGACGAGACCCCGTCGGAAGACCCATGGTCATTCACGACTGTTAGATTGACGAAAGAAACAAGGGAGCTACATACCTTGCCCCTTTTTCCTCTATCTTCGTGAATAACGAGGAAATCGGGATCGTAGACCTCCCACAATCCATGAGAACATCTGGACCATTGATTTTTCCTACACCCATGAAGTAGTGGAAGAGTGCACAAGGTGGGACAGATCTGAGTTGTTAGATCTTATCTAGAAAAACCAGACAGTTGTTGGATCTGTTAAGAGATGCATGAGGGTTAAGCCCTCGTGAATAGGAGGTTTAAAGTTCCGACGAGAGGCATGGCCATCGGGATATCGACATTCATGAAATCGGGAGTCACGATGACATGAGGTCGGTGATTTTCATAGTGAAAATCCCGAAACCAATCTGAGTCGTCCATCATAGGAGGACACGTGGGCAAGATGAGCATCCCGTCGGCATTTCGAGGAAGTCGGGACACTTCAAGTCTCGAAACAGCGAGATTGGATCAGGGTCGTCCATCAGTTGGAGATACGTGGCAGAGATCCAGACTATCGGGGGAAGTCCCGATAGAAGGACAAATCGGTGCATCAGAGTTCGACATTTCGCAAGCCCTGAGGACAAGACTTCTGGAGAATTCGAAGTCGCGAAACAACGAGAGGAGATCAAGACCATCCATCTTGAGGGGACGTGTGGTAGTGATCGGGGCCTCCAGGAAAAGTCTCGAAAGGAGAATCGTCAATCAGAAAATCACGAGTCGGGATATCAGGAATCCCGTGGACAACAAGTCATTGCAACTTGGAATCGCGAAGTCTGAAACCACGACCAGGGGGAGAAAGCTCCATTATTGTGGGGCCTAGTTGACGTTAGGTCAGATAATCGGGGATCAGGATATCGAAAATCCCGTGGACAAGGTGTCCTTGTGGTTCGACATTGCGATGTCCAAAACCCCAATAGGAGATAGGGTTGTGGTCACGAGGATAGTGGTCACGTGGACCAAGGATCTAGCTAGAAGGGGCTAAGGGCCAAAGATGGGGAGTTGGCTCATCGGAGTTCAGGATATTGAGAGGTCAAGAACTCTCGGCATCAGAAAAGAAGAAACTCTGAAACCCGAAATTGACTCTGGGAAACACACGACCATGTGCAAAAGGTCGATCTCCCTTTGGAGGGAAACTTTGGAGACCTTGGAAGCTTCAGGGATTTGAACGGGGAAATGTAGGAGTCGTGTATCATGATTCCCCAAATCACGAAAATCCGTTAATATCTTGGTTGGATTAAGCGCATGGGTACAGTACAAGGTCATGTAGACAAGTCCCCAAGAGAGGAACTTGCCCCTCGATAGCCCCGTAGGACTTCGGGGATTCCGACTATTGAGGAATCAATGAAAAAGTTTTATTTTCATCAGTGGGTATGTGACAAAGTGGTATCAGAGCATGGTTACAACACTCGGCCTGATTGGGCTCATGCACGAGTTACGCATAAGCTTTGTTCGAAGTACTCCTACGAAGAGTAGCTCCTAATGTAACTCTTTTGTCTAGGATTAAAACTTGGAAACGAGAACCCGACTGTGTATGCATGTGAAAGAGTTATAAATTTATGCACAAATTCTAAAATGTATTTAACTCTTGACTAATAACCATCGTTTTTCTTTTCACTCAAGCGGACGATCAGCCATGGGAATCTACAGACGCAGAGTATGGTGACTCACCAAGAGGTGGGAGAAGGCTTCCACAACAGAGACGAAGAATCCGACGAAAGAAGGGCAATAGGAACCCCTCCAGACCTAACCGAAACTATGAGGATTCTCATGGTTGAATTGCAAAGCTGCAAGGCCGATAATGAAAGGATGATGAAAGAACAAGAAAAGCAAACCAAAATTAATGCAGTTTTACTGTAGAGCTTATCTGACCTACAGCAACAAATGCAGCATGAACCTGAGATGCAGAATCATGGTCGCATCAGTGGTCATATTGAGAGAAGAACATCAAGAAAGGTCCACCCTAGAGGTAAAGGACCAGTGCCAGACAATTCCACTAAGAAGGAAGCTGGCAATTCATAAGGCTCTTCCAATAGTAGGACCAGTTCCTATTCTCGAAGAAAACAAAAGAAGAAAAAGACTTCCAAGGGTCATAAATTTGAGGAATTCAGAAAGGCCAAACCTTCGTCCTTCGATGGTGAGATAAAGAAGGGAGAGGAAGTCGAGGCTTGGCTACTTGGACTGAATAAATATTTCAGAGTCCATGATTTTTCAGAGAATTTAAAGGCTCGATTGGCCACCTTCAATCTAAAAGGAAAGGCTTCCATCTGGTGGGAAGACCTTAAGAACATGAAAGGGGTCCGTGAGGAGGACCTGTCTTGGAAACGGTTTGAGAAGTACTTCTGGAAGAAGTATTTTTCGGAAAGATATTTCGACGAGAAGGCTAAAGAGTTTTATGAACTCAAACTGGGACAACTTACTATAGAGGAATATGTCAACAAATTCCTCGACTTATTGAGATATGTACCCTACATCAAAGCAGAGAAGGTGAAAGTGCAATGCTTCATCAGTGGGCTACCCAAGGAATACTGGAACCAAATTCAATTCGACAAGCCAAAGACCTTAGAAGGCACTATTCGAAAGGCAACATATTTTCATGAACAATATGGACATCGGGTAGAGTCTTGTGGAGACTGGAGACAGAAGAGTGGTTCAAAATTTCAAAAAAAGGGGATCAAATCCTCAGGATTTAGGAGCTACAAGAAGAACCCCAGAATGAAATTTCCAACCTGGAGTGTACTTCAGTAGAAATTTCCATCGTCAGACGGAAATAAAACTTCTGGACCTATACCAGTAAAGACTAATAACCCAAAGAAAGAACCTCTAAAATGTTGGGGTTGCGGAGAAGAGCATCTCCTGAGAGACTGTCCACATCGACAACAGAACAGTCGGAAAGTTTATAACATGCAGGAAGCTACCACAGTCAATGATGTGGCAAGGAGTGTGCCACAGATTTATGCAGCCTTGGATAATAACCAAGCTGACCACCAAGCTTCAATGGTGGAAATAGAAGGTATGATTTTCAACCATCTAGTGTCTGTTTTGATTGACCCTGGTTAAAATTTGAGTTATATAGCCCCTAGAGCTATTGATAAGTGTAAACTATAGCCACAGAAGCAAACCAAGCCATGGTTGGTACAGTTAGCCACTGGCACCAAGAGAAAGGTAATAGAGGTCATACCAGCCTGCCAATTAATGTTGGGTGAATTCCCCACCCAAGCAACCCTTAATGTATTACCCCTGGGATCATACGACTTGTTGATTGGTATGGATTGGCTGGCCACCCATAAAGCCAAACTGAACTGTTACCATAAAATCTTAGAATGTGTGAGCAAAGAAGGAAAAAGGTTAACCCTTCAAGGGATCCGAAAACCGGTCTCGGTGAGGCAAATATCATCCCTGCAAATGAGAAAGTATTGCCGAAAGGGATGTCCCCTATATGCAATATAGGTGTTGAAAACAATCAAGGGTTTTAAACCAAGCCTTGATGATCACCCTATCCTGAGAGAATACAAAGATGTGTTCTCGGAAGAGGTACCGGGTCTACCTCCGAGAAGAGACATTCACTTCTTGATAGAACTCGCACCAGGAGAGGTGTCGGTGTCTAGGACACCCTACCGGATGAGCACACCCGAGTTAGTTGAACTCAAATTGCAATTGAAAGAAATGATGGATAGGGGTTATATTCGACCCAGCGTGTCCCCGTGGGGAGCACCAGTCATGTTTTTGAAAAAGAAGGATGGCACCCTTAGACTGTGTATAGATTATAGACAGCTAAATAAAGTAACCATAAAGAACAAGTACCCCTTGCCCAGGATCGATGATCTATTCGATTAGTTGGGGGGTGCATTTATTTTCTCAAAGATTGACTTGAGGTCGGGATACCATCAAGTCCGAATTAAGGGTGAAGACATCCATAAAACCGCTTTCCGGACATGGTATGGTCATTATGAGTTTGTGGTAGTGCCATTTGGGTTAACCAATGCCCCTGCCACTTTCATGTGCTTAATCAACAATGTACTCAGTAAATTTTTAGATAAATTTGTACTTGTTTTCATTGATGACATATTAATCTACTCTAAGAATAGAGAAGAACATGAAGAGAACCTTAGACTTGTGCTGCAAGTGCTAAGAGAGCATCAACTCTATGCTAAATTCAAAAAATGTGACTTCTTTCAGAAGAAAATACACTACTTGGGACATGTTCTATCCGAGGAAGGGGTAGCAGTAGATCCTGACAAGATCAGGTCTATCATGGAATGGCCTACCCCAAAGGATGTCTCAGACATCAGATCCTTTATGGGATTGGGGGGATACTATAGGAGATTTATAAAGGATTTCTCCAAGATTGGTTGTCCAATCACTGCCCTCGAGAAGAAGGGGACAAAATTCCTGTGGACACAACAATGTCAAGAAAGATTTCAAACCTTGAAACATCTACTAACCCATGCACCCGTGTTGAAAATCGCTGACACAGAAGCTGACTTCCTTGTGTGCATAGATGCCTGTAAGGAAGGGCTCGGAGGAGTCCTTATGCAGGAAGGAAAGGTGATCTGCTATGAATCCAAAAAATTGAATGAACATGAGGTCAACTATGTGACTCACGATCTAGAACTGGCTGCCATAGTGCATGACTTAAAAATGTGGAGGCATTACCTCTTGGGAAGAAAATTTGTACTTATGACAGATCATTGTGGATTACGGTATTTGTTTGACCAACCAAAGCTTAATGCTAGACAAGCTAGATGGATGTCCCTCCTTAGCGAATTTGATTTTGAAATCAAACACATCAAAGGGAAGGAAAATAGGGTGGCCGATGCCCTCAGTAGAAGCATGAAAACGATTCACCTGGAAGCGGTGAGTACCTGCGAGATAGATGTCAAGAACAAAGTCAGAAATGCACAGGAAACAGATCCCTTCGTTCAAACTGTGACCCTGTACCTACAACAAGAACCCTCTGAAGGAAAATATGAAGGCTACCAGATGACCAAGGGAGGTCTTCTCACCTACAAAGATAGAATGTACATCCCAAATCGTGACGACTTGAAGAGGTTCATCATGGATGAACTACATAAAAGACCATACATTGGTCACCTAGGATACCAGAAAATGATCACTACCACCCAGAAACAATTTTATTGGCCTAGATTGAAGAAAGACATAGCCAAATATTTGGCCCAATGCATAGAATTCCAACAGGTTAAAGAAGAACATCGACACCTAGCATGAATATTACACCCTTTACCCATCCCAAAATGGAAATGGGAAACCATCTCCATGGATTTTATTATTGGATTACCAACTTCAACCAAACAGAATGATGCCATTATGGTGGCGGTGGATAAGTTGAGCAAGTCTGCTCATTTCATCCCTGTCAAATCAACCTGCAAGGCGATATATATCGCCCAAATATTTATGAAAGAGGTATTTCGACTGCACGGTATGCCGAGAGAGATAATATCTAACCGAGACACAAAATTTACTTCCAATTTTTGGAAATCACTGATGGCGGGATTGGAGACCAAATTGTTGTTCAGCACCACCCACCACTCTCAAACCGACGGAAAAACAGAAAGAGTGAATCAAATATTAGATAATATGTTAAGGATGCATGTAATGCATCAACCCAGGAAATGGGAAGACTACCTGCCATTGGTAGAATTCGCCTACAACAACGGCTACCAAGCATCCTTAATGATGAGTCCCTTCGAGGTCCTCTATGGTAGGCCGTGTAATACTCCAATCAACTGGAGTAATCCTGTAAACAGGATTTCTATTGGACCCGATATGTTGAAAGAAATGGAACAACAAATGATTCGGATAAAACAAAATCTGAAGGTCACTCAGAACCGATAGAAAAGTTATGCTGATCAAAAGAGAACTCCAAGAGAGTTCAAAATGGGAGACCATGTATATCTCAAAATTAAGCCCAAAAGGAGTTCCCTAAAAATGGGAGCTTGTGCCAAATTGGCACCCCGATATTGTGGACCCTTTGAGGTTCTATATAGAGTGGGACTTGTAGCCTATCGGCTAGCACTTCCTCCCATAGTAAAAGCACATAATGTTTTCCATGTTTCATTATTGAAGAAAAGTGTACATGATGCTAATCATATAATTGACTGGTCTATGATCCAGGTGGAACCGGAGGGATAATTTCTACTAGAACCCCAATGCATATTGGACAGAAAGGAAACCCCGCTCTAGAACAGAACCATTGCACAGGTCAAGGTGCAGTGGAAACATTTTGGCCCAGATGAGGCTACATGGGAAATGGAGGATGCCATGAGACAGGCATATCCAATTTTTTTTACTTCTGTACATCCAATTCATGTTAGTAGATAAGAACATCGAGGATGATGTTCCTTTTAAGGGGGAGGGAATTGTAACACCCTGTTTCCCCCAACTTGTAATATAACTGGACTGGCCAATAACTATGGAAAACTCATAAATGTGAATATGTGATGTAAATGGACCTTGAGGAAAAGGTCAATGAATGTGAATGACATTTTGAATTTATTGCAGGACTGCTGAGAAGGGATGTGAAGAAAAAGGGACCACGATGGCGGTGGAAGGCACCTGAAAAGGTGGCATTAACTTCCACCGAGAATTAATATCGTATTTGGACTCCACTGGCCTGGAGAACCAAAAGCGGCTCACTAGCCACGAATTTAATGTCTCGCAGGCTAGTAGGCGGATGGCTTAATGAGGGTTGGGATGGTGAACCGCCCATCCGTAGAGCCATCAGGTCTGATCAGCACGAGGGTAATCGTGCCACAAGCAACCTCGCAAGAGGATAAGGTGTATGGTAGAAGCGACTGGGGGAGAAGATGCGAGGGGAACTATGAAATTACGCAGAGTGAGTGATAGCAGAGAGGAAGGATTGCAACCTTCGCTCCTGGTCACTGGCAGACAGAGAGACGCAGTCTCACAGCATCGAGGTCTCAGCTCAGGGGTGGCTAGTGGTAAATCCACTGAGAGTCGCTACGCCTACGGTTGGGTGGAAACGAGCACCCCTCTCAGTAGTTGCACTCACTTCTGGTGTTATTTCTGATAAGTGTTTTACATACTACATCTTTAAATTCATATACTGACATATATGCTCATAGAACTATGAAATTGTGAACGATTACAGTATAAGAATGTTTGTGCAGTGTTTTGATAAGAAATAATAGATATATGCTTATAACAGAAAGACCTCGCATGGATTATGTTGATAAATGAATTTAATTATGCATGAGTTGAACCAAGTCAGACTTCCAGTCCGTCCTCAGGAATTTTTTTCCTCTAGTCTATCACCCGGGATGCCCTGGTATAGATCTCTTCACAGAGATCCCCTCCTTGGAAAGGTTTACCATGAACCTGGAAAAAAACGACTTGAATGAGCAAGTATTAACAACCCTGTATGAGGAGGAATGACCCTCTTAAAATCCCGAAGTAGCAGCGTAGGGATAAGTATCGATCAACAGACGATACCCCGTCGAAAGACCCATGGTCATTCACGATCATTAGATTGACGAAAGAAAAAAGGGTGCTACATACCTTGCCCCTTTTTCCTCTATCTTCGTGAATAACGAGGAAATCAGGATCATAGACCTCCCACAATCCATGAGAACATCTGGACCGTTGATTTTTCCTAAACCCATGAAGTAGTGGAAGAGTGCACAAGGTGGGACAGATCTGAGTCGTTAGATCTTATCTAGAAAAACCGGATAGTCGTTGGATTTGTTAAGATATGCATGAGGGTTAAGCCCTCATGAATAGGAGTTTGAAAGTTTCGACAAGAGGCGTGGCCATCGGGATATTGACATTCATGAAATCGGGAGTCACGATGACATGAGGTCAGGGATTTTCATAGTGAAAATCTCGAAACCAATCTGAGCCATCCATCATAGGAGGACACGCGGGCAAGATCGACAGCCCATCGGTATTTCGAGGAAGTCGGGACACTTCAAGTCTCGAAACAACGAGATTGGATCAGGGCCATCCATCAGTTGGGGATACATGGTGGAGATCTAGACTATCATGGGAAGTCTCGATAGAAGGACAAATCAGTGCATCGGAGTTCGATGTTTCGCAAGTCCTGAGGACAAGACTTCCGGAGCATTCGAAGTCATGAAACAATGAGAGGCGGTTAGGACCATTCATCTTGAGGGGATGCGTGGCAGTGATCGGGGCCTCCAGGAAAAGTCCTGAAAGGAGAATCGTCAATCAGGAAATCGCGAGTCGAGATATCGGGAATTCCGTGGACAACAAGTCCTTTCAACTTGGAGTCGCGAAGTCTGAAACCCCGACCAGGGGAAGAAAGCTCCATTGTTGTGGGGCCTAGCTGTCGTCAGGTCAGACAATCAGGGATCGGGATATCGAGAATCCCGTGGACAAGGTGTCCTTGCGGTTCGACATTGCAATGTTCGAAATCCCAATAGGAGATAGGGCTGTGGTCATGAGGATATTGGTCACGTGGACCAAGACTCTAGCCAGAAGGGGCTAAGGGCCAAAGACGGGGAGGTGGCTCATCAAAGTTCGGGAGATCGAGAGGTCAAGAATTCTTGGCATCAAAAAAGAAGAAAATCTAAAAATCGAAATTGACTCTGGGAAACACACGGTCATGTGCAGAAGATCGATCTCCCTTTGGAGGGAAGCTTTGGAGACCTCGGAAGCTTCAGGGATTTGAATGGGGAAATGTAGGAGTCATGTATTGCGATTCCCCAAATCGTGAAAATCCGTTAAGCTCTTGGATGGCTTAAGCGCGTGGGTACAGTACAGGGTCACGTAGACAAGTCCCCAAGAGAGGAACTTGCCCCTCGATAGCCCCGTAGGACTTCGGGGATTCTGACTGTTGAGGAATCAATGAAAAAGTTTTATTTTCATCAGTGAGTATGTGACTATTCTTCAATTAGAAACCGTTCAATTTTCGAATCGGAATCCTCTCTTAACACAATTGCGTTTTGGTCTGCACGGGACTTAGGTTTATTTCTGGCACATCGTGAAACCTAACATGGGGCCCTTTTACCCTTATAATTGATATCAATATTACCTTTACACTTTTTCTTTGCGGATTTTTTAACAGACTTACCACCACCTTTGGGATACGAATTTGGTAGAGTGTCGGGTTGGGTAGCGTCCGGATAGGTCGAGGGTTCCACACAGGGAAAGAGCGAAGGAGGAGGGATGGTAGGCTCGACGAGGGTTTCTGTGATGACAGACTTGTCAACCTGTCCTATTTCACTGCTAGCAAAACCATTTCTTAACAGGAAGGCATCCCAACAATCGTCGTTTAATTTCAACTAATGAACAATAATAATTTTGATCAAACAATGGTGGAACAGGCTAGAATCAGATTTCTTCCTTTTAAAATGCTTTTCCATTTTGTATAATCTTCGAAGGAGAAAATCGATAAAACTCATGAGGAACCGCAATTGATATAAGAAAACCAAACCATATCTACCCTCACAGGTAACAAATTGTTTGACAATAGCTAACAGATCGTGCCATCTAGTTTTTAGAGATGTAACATGCATACCTCTGTCGTAGTTGGTAATCTTCCTTGAGTTGAACAACAATGACCAGGGAACCTCTTCAATCTTTGAGTTTTTAAACCACTTTTGTCCCAAGGCTAGAAGATCGGTGGCTTGGCTAATAAAATCTTCGTTTAACTCAAGATGGACATCTCCTATTTTAGCTCTACAACCATCGAATGCTAGCGCGAATTCTTGAGTGACTGTTAAATTAAAACCCTCGAAATTTTCCACAAAGACATGCCAGCCATTCCTCTCTAAGTCTTCTCAGGCATTATCATACGATAACAATGTCTAAACACCGTTGGGCTCAATTCTCACTATAGGGGCCATGGCTAACAACACGAAATCGACAGGGGATTCGGTGATAGGGTTTGATAGAACAAGCACAGAGCAATTGCCTTGAGCTTCCCCAACACAATGCAAAAACAGCTCGAAATGGTAGGCAAGAGTGTTAATTGCTATGTGTGTGAGGAAAAATCGTATAGATCGAGGCCATGCAAACACATCATACCACGCTATACTTGGAATGACACCTCGGTGTAATGGTACACATAAAAATCATAACAGTTGAAAACCATCATATGCATATCCACAATTTGATAAAAATGTCAAATCAACAATTGAATCAAAGATTTTATAAATCAAAACCTTATTAACAATAGTCAAATGCTAAATGGGTGGTGGTTTAGTACACATGTAACCAAGGTGTGTTTGAGACCAAGGGGTTATAACCACGAAAACAAAGATGATCATGACAAAATAAGACAAATCGACGATAAACAATATGAACATTAACCCTTTGATGAAATCAAACATGAATTCCAGCTGTGAGTTTTCACGATTGCAGTCATGAAAATGAAATAGAAAAGAAGGTACGTAGAAAGTGACAAATAATGGTGTCATTTAATGAGAAAGGTTGCGACGAGTAATGAGAATTTAAAAACCCTGTGTAGGTAGCTTGTAAAAATAGAGATTAATATGGATGCCAACAATGGTGACACACTGGTAGAAGCAGTTATCTCTGCCAAATGAACAAGTCCAGATTAGGATAATTAGAAAAACTTCAACTCGAAAACAACCAAGAAACTGTTTGAATATCATTATCAATCATAAAAAATTCAAGTTTCAGATTGCTTGTTATTTTAAAAGACAAAATTTGATGACAATCTCGACAAAAGAGAGTCATGATGTTAAGGTTAAAATCTCCAATACTATTGATAGATCCGTTGTTTCCAGCAGGCATCCATAGCCTCGACAGAGGTGCCATTTAACCCACTCCGATATCTCTATCCTGCCAAGAAGTTCCAGATCAGAATGAAGGACATTTAAGGTCAAAATATTCCATATTCGAGAATTTTCATATACCTAGCATTGCTTCACTTCCAGTGGGCCTGTTCAGTACCCCGACGAAGTTATCTTGGCATCGTGCATGTATTTACCCGCTGCCAACAGACCTGTTCAGTATCCCGGTGGGTTTACAAGAACTTCCCACATCTCTCTGAAGATTTATTTAGTTTTAAAGATATTTAATTGAGCGGGGTGATGCTGAAAATCCTGATATTTTGGACATATTTTAATAAATTACAGACCTTGAGAGAATTTTTTAACTGTCCTTCATTAAGATCTAGAGATATTTTGTTAATAAACTGACCTTCGAAGGCGGGGAGACATCTTTGATTTGTTCTCTTAAGGAACATGGAAAACGCAAGAAGAAATTTTTATGGATGATTGTGAAAAACTTCAGTTACAGATTGAAATCAAGAAATTCTTTTCAAACAACAAGCTTTCTTTAACATGGCTGCAAACTTCAGAACAAATATCATAATTGATGTTTTAACAATCTTTAGTAGTCATTTCAGAGCATAAATTTTTTTGTTTTCTTTGTCTGAAACAGTTCATGATGCAGGTATGAGTGTTTCAAAATAAAAACTGGTAAGCATAAGGGAAGAATCAAAGCAACACAGCAAAGAAAAACAAAAAGCAAGCAAAAAAAAACTATTTACACAGTGTACATGGGATTGTCATCAGGTGAAATACCTTTTTAGAGCTTGGCCATTCACTGGATAGGTGTTTGGTTGTCCCTCTATATTCTGTAATCAGAAGGAGTTGGGACCCAATTTCTCAGTAATCAAGAATGGTCCTAGCCACAAGTTCTGAAACTTTGTATGCTCTCCTTTTCCCTCATGCGGTTTGTCCCATTTCAGGACAAGGTCACCTACCTCAAAATTTCTGTCAAAGGCAGGATTGGAATCAAAATAGATTTTAACAATGAGTTGATGTTGATCCAATTTTCGTTTCGCTTGAGCCCTCACTTCTTCTAATTTTAACAAGGCATTAATTCGATTCTCCAAAGGGGGACAATCCTCTTCTTGTATTTTTTGCGATAGCTACAGAGAGGGAAGGAGAAAATGTGGGGGCAGAATTGCCTCTCTGTCGTAAACGAGAAAGAAGGGTGAGTTACCCACAACAGCTTTTGGAGTCACTCTATCAGCCCAGATTGCGTTTAACAATGCATTATGCCAATTTTTATGGTTTTCAGAGACCGTTCTCCTGATCATTTTGATCAGATTTTTATTAGTTGATTCTGCCAATCCATTTCCTTGAGGGTAATAGCTGGCAGAATATTTTAGTTTAATTCCTTTTTCTAGAGCGAAATCACTCATCTCAAGAGATGAAAAATAGGAAGCGTTATCAAATACCAGACAGTCAGGGATACCAAAACGAGTAATAATATTTGAATTCAAAAAGGCTATTACCTGACTGGTATTTACATATTTTAATGGGGCAACTTCGGACCACCTGGTGAAGTAATCCGTGGTTGTTATGATAAACTTATGTTGCTATGAGGATGGTGGATTGATTGGGCCTATAATATCAAGACCCGACTCCTGAAAAGGGGAGTCTACTGCAATAGGTTGCAGAGGGAAGGTTGGTTTATGTATTCGTCCGGATGCTTTCTGACAAATTACACACTTTGGACACAACGCATTAGCATCTTTAAAAAGTGTGGGCCAATAGTAACCTACTCTTAATACTTTATGGGCAGTGGTATCTCCACCAAAATTCCCACTAGCTTCTCCTTCATGTAATTCCAATAAGACCTTTTCTGCTTCATCTTTCTCAAGACAATGCATTAGTACTCCATCAAAATTTTGATGAAACAGAATACCATTAATCAGCTGAAAGGAAACATATTTTAATCTTAGCGCTCTTCTTTTTGTGGGATCCAGGTGAAGGGGAGCTGACCCATGTTCAAGATAAAATTTTATATCATCATACCAGGGACTAACAAGGTTTTGTGCATAGTAAATTAAATTTTGGTAGTGTTTTCCTGGATTTGACATATCATTTTCCTCTTGTTGTCCTGCAACTGAGTCAGCGACTAAATTGCATACCCTTGTCCTCTTAATATTTTTGTTGGGGTGATTTCTATGTCGTACTCTTGCAAGGATGTGACCCAGTTTGCCCTCTTTTCGCCTAGCTCTTTCTGTACTAACAGATTTCTGACGGTCGAGTAAGGGACAATGATTTTCATCCTAGATTTCAAAAGATAAGATCGGAAGTGCTTTACTGCTTTAAAAACAGCATAGGCTTGCTGATCTACTGTTGGGTAATTAATTTATGTGCCTTTGAAGGCTGAGCTCATAAAGGCAATTGGGACTTCATTGTTTTCAACGTTGTTATCACTGAAATTTCGTCCGCACAGGGCGACAAGAACTCCGCATCATCAGCACAGAAAAACAGGCATTCATGGCACAAGGATTAATTCCACAGCACAACAAAAGGGCCAA
>JZKD02S2321370.1:38323-57562 GCA_000966675.3 Picea glauca
AGTTTAGTTGTTTTCTTTCTAACCCTTTACATCACAACTGTCATGACTAGCAGAGCCCAACTAGGCATGTAAGCACTCACTTTTTTCTCACACATCGACGAAAAGAGTGCAAACAAACGTTCTTTTGAGTTAGGAAAACGACATAAGAGAAGTCAGAAGCGAATGTGTAGAGAGTGAAGTCTTGTGAAAAGTCGGGGCTCATTAGAGAAGGAGAATTTATTATGGCCTTTTTTATTGAATTAAAAGCCTGGTTTTCTAAAGGTCCCCAATGGTATTGTACGTCCTTTTTTATTAGGTTTTGTAATGGTCTCACCATTTCTGAAAAACTGGGGACAAATCTCCTGAAAAAGTTTATCTGACCTAAGAAAAATTGCATAGACTTTTTTGACGAGGGAGGGGCGAGTTTCAAAATGAATTGAGTTCTTTCAGGGTCGAGAATCATCCCTTGACTTGATACAATAAATCCTAAGAGCTTACCTTGTTCTACTGCGAAGACAGATTTTTTAGGATTCAAAGAAATGTCATACTTATGACATCACTATAGAATGGATCTTAAATGAGCTAGATGATCTGCTTTTTTTTTCGAGAAGACAGTAATGTCATCCAGGTAAACTATGGCAGATTGATTAATTAAGCCTCCAAAAGCGATGTCCATCTCTCTCTGGAAAGTGGAACCAGCATTTATGAGTCTAAAGGGCATCTTCCTATAAGCGTAGGTGCCCCATGGAGTGCGGAATGTGGTTTTAAGTTGATCTGGAGGGGACATCAGGACTTGGTTATACCCTAAAAAACCATCCAATAAGGATAATCTTTCAGAACTAGATACCTGTTGAAGGATCTGTTCCATAGGTGGGACGGGGTAGTTGTCTTTATCAGACGCTTGATTAAGATTTTGGAAATCGATACTTAGTTGGATTTCACCACTCTTCTTCTGGACAGAGACCAGATTAGATACCCATTGTGTGTGCCTGACTGGGATTATTATCTTAGCGTTCAGGAGTTTATTTAATTCCTTCTTGACATTTGGTTCGAGTTTTGGATGCATTTTCCTTAAATTTTGTTGAAAAGGTTGGGTTTGGGGTTTCATAGGAATAACGTGTTGTATAATGTTAGGATCAAAGGTTTTTACGTCATCGTACGTCCAAGCAAAAACATCTTTGAATTCCTTAAACAATTTAATAAACCTTGTTTTTTCTTGTTCAGAACATCCCGCCCCTAAATTAATGCATTGTGGATTGCCTTTAGTTCCCAAGTTTACTTTTTCATGCGTTAAAGAGGAACTATTTGTTTTACAGTTCACTGATTTTTTGAACTTGTCCTGAAGATCATAAAAATTTTCTAATCTAACTACAGATTTAGGGATAGAATTCACCATGTCTGATGAAGATTCAGGAGATCTCGAATCTGGTATTACCGTGAAGTCACAAAGATTCTCGTCATGAGTACCTTCATCAATTACTGCGCCCTGGGAAGTTTCTTCCATATGCAGGAAACTTATAATCTGTTGATCATCTTTGAAGACTCTCCAATTTGTGATGTTGTCGGGGATGGATGGTCTGAACAACAGTTCGACAGAGAATGCATTCAGAGATAAGCCTTCTGCAGGAAAGAGTTTCGAAGCTACATTAGCTAACAAGTCAGCTTCCAAATTATTCAATCTAGGAATAGAATTTATGTTAAATGCATAAAACTTATTCATCAAATTCCATACCTCAGATTGGTAGCTTTTAAGGTGCGGAGATAAATAGTGGATAGAATTTTTTACCTGTCTAACCACAATTTCTGAATCGCCAAAGACAGTCAAATTTTAAACGTTCATATCGAATTCTTTCCTAAGGCCTTGCAATAAAGCCTCATATTTTGCTATGTTTTTTGTACATTCAAACTCGAACCTGCATGGAATCAAGGTTTTGTTACCTGCTGGATCAATAATCATGCATCCCGCACCAGCTCCTTCCTTGGATTTTGACCCGTCAAAGTAAAGAGACCATATTTGATTTTTGTCGGGTGCATGTGACCATTGGGTAGAAGTTGTTGGCTGCATATATGTCAAAATATTATACTGTTATTCTGGGTTAGTGATAGCGGAAGTTTCGGCCATGAAATTTCCAAAAAAGGTATCCATCCCTTGTATTTCAGGTGAATCAGTAGAAGGTGTAAATGGCTCATTGGGATCATTTAAATCTATCACTGTGAACTTTAGGTAACATTCACGATTTACCTTGATTCTGTTGGGCTTTCCATTCTCAGGAAGCCACAAGTGGGACCAATCCGTCGCAAAAATAGTTGTGTAGCTGTTCTGACCAGTCTCTTCTCAAAAACAAACCATAAACTTCTGGGATATCTACGACAATAATATCAATCACTTGATGAAATTTAGGGTTAGACGACAATCTTATAAGCACTTTTCTCAATTTACCTATAACTTTAACACTAGTTCGATCAAGCTGGATGATCTTCAAGGTGGATGGTTGAACTTCAACATTAATCTTCTGACACACAGACCATGGCATTACGTTAGATGACGCTCCTGAATCTACCATACAGTTGTGCACGTTCCTATTGAAGATTTCAAGAGTTAATAAAAATGGAGGGACATTTCTACGAGTACTAATGGTGGAAGCTTGTTGTTTTTTACTCACAACCTCTAAAACTAATTTATCTACATTTGTTACATTATTTACAGGAAGGTCTCTTTTCTCGTGAGAATCAAAAGTAGTCTTGGCGGAGGCCTTCTGAGGAACTTTGGGGTTGTTCTGAAAACCTTTGTTACTGCTTGGATTTCCATTTTTGTTGTTCTCTGCAATATTCTGTAGCATTTTTTGTAGAAGAAATGGGAATTTTAATAATTCATAAACAGAAATATTAGCCCTTAACTTTTTTAGATCTTCAACCAAATCATAATATAAGCTTGGGTTTACATAATTATGTTTAGTTTCGGTTGGTTTAGACTGTTTTGGGGGTAAAGTCGTAGTGATTTCAGAAGAAGGCTTGTTTGTTGTTTTACTCCTAGTACTGTAAGGATGTACTGTTTCGAAATTAGCTTGAAAAATACTATCCGAGAAATGTCCAAAAATGTTCGGAGACGATTCATCTTCTTCTACTGTCTCTTGTTCAGCTACTTCCTCAGGGATCTCAGGAGGCATCAAGTTATCTTGTGCTTCTAGAATCATTTGAATAGTGAATTGCAGGATTTCTAGATTTAGGCCTTCAGTATTTGAATTAGGTCGGTTGGTGGGAAAAGGCTTCCTAAATGGGGGTTTGTAAGGCCCTTTGCTCGAAGAATCTTCTCCAGCTGTCCTTTTCAAATCTATAATTTGATTGGACAGTTTTTGAACGACTTTCTATAAGTTTTCTAAATCCGAGCTTTCCGGTTTTGCTTTGTTTTGGGAAGGTCTAGGGAGGATTTCGATTTTCTTTTTGGAAGATGAACTAGTCTCTATTTCATTGCTAGTAGTGTCTTTTAAGCTGAGGATGTCTTTCTCGATATGACTGCCCTCTTCAAAGGCTTCTAACAACATGGATTTCTTAGATCTCTTTACCCAAATGGCTATGCTTTGATGTAAGGCTTTCGTATAATATGCTATGATAAGATTCTCGGTAGGCATCGAATCCGTAGGGATTTAGTTCTTTAGTGTTAAGAATATTTGATTAAATTATTTGATCTTCTCTTTGGGGTTCATTCTTAAACTAGAAAGTTCCATGACTAGAACTTCTGGGGACTTGTCATCTCCAAACTTCTCAAGAAAACAAGATTCAAACTTCTCCCATGACACGATGGTATGGGGTTGTTGGGAAAAGTACCAGGTAGAGGCATTGCCCTCAAAGGTGTAGGGAAACAATATAGAAACTACGTCTTCATGCTCAACACTACAGAGTCTAATGGCTAACATAAACTTTTTTATGTGATCTTCGGCGATCTGTTTAGAGTTCGGGTCAAATTTAGGGAGCCATTTATCCAGGTGTTTGGGTAAGGGATGTTGAGGCCCAGGTATGGCCACTGCATCTTGATCGAGCCAGGGTCTGGCGGGATTGTTCTGGTTGGCCATAGGTGTGGGTGGTGTCGAAGGTTGGGATGAGGAACTGCCTTCGTCAGAGGACTCTTCTCCAGAAGAAGAAGGAGATGAAGGAGGTGGTGATGGTGGTATACCAGATCCTCCTATTGCAGGAGTGAGGATTGGATCTGTAGGGTTTAAAGTGAGGTCAGTGCCTCCAAATTGTTCTCTAATATCAAAGAAGTCTAATGGTTGTTCCAAATGTCGGTTTGGTTGTCTTAAACGAGCGAAGGCACTGTGTGTTTTTATGAGAGATTGGCAAATAATATCTTGTATGTCACCACCCGTAGGATTTGGAGTTACTGGTTCAACTGTGATCCGTAGATCGTCGTTTGATGTGGTTGCTATTTGAGGGAAAATGTTGTCATTTGAATTAATTCTAGTCACTATAGGTGAGTGGGTAGGTGGTGGAGGAGTCTTACGACCACATCGTGCCATTAATAATTTTCAGGCCCTCCTTCTAGTGCCATTTGTTGACGGGCGAAATTGACCGCTCGTCAACTAGAGGAGTGAATCTGGTCTGGGGTTGTCTACTTAACCCAAGCTGTTTGAAATGATCCACTCCGACAAGTTTAGTGGCTCCGTTGGCCAATCTAAGTCCTAAGAAAATGAAAAAAAAAACAAAAAAAACTAAAGAAGATAACTTAATAAAAAAAAACACTTGCTGAAAGCTATATACAAATCTACAATATACCTACAGTTCACTAACTAATATTTATAAAATATCTCTATGATATATCTATAGGATCATATCTCTAATATATGTATAATATTTACAAAATGCAAATTTTAATCTAAATCTGTGAAACTCAAATATGGATTGATTTATGACAACAAAACTTTCATTCAGTCTTTTTGATTTTTTATAACTTTTATAAACAAGAAACGAAATAGCTAACTGTCTAATTGAAAACAGAGAGTAATAGTAGAATGTGTTTATATTACAAGAACTTTCTATATTAATTAAACTAATAAAATAAAACTAACAAACTGACCTGTAATCGCATCTCCTATTTGTCCTGTCTACAGTATCCAATTTCGTTGTTTGATGGAGTAAACCCCAACAGATTTTCCGAATGATTCTTGTAAACATGAAACAATAATGATTGAATTCTAATGACAGAACATATAAGAGAAATAGTAACAACAATTTTATGATTTTACAAATGATCACATTAAGATAAATCTGGCTGTAAAAATTTGTATATAACTGCTCATTGAATAAAGAAGATTAACCTTCTAATCATCAAATTTGAACAGAGTAATTGTTGTATATAATATGAGGGACATAAAACATGGACATCATATAAATTCCATCACATCAATCTGTAATAAACCATGATATCTAAAGTAATCACAATTTAATTAGAAATCAAAGTGACCAAAACTTGAACAAAAATACGATATATCGAAGCTAAAGCTATACAAATATCAACTTCCATTCAAGTCTGTCAATCATAAATCCATAGTTTCTGCTCCTAGGCAGCGATGGTTCTTATTTTACAAAACAATACATTTATAAAGGTCACAGGATCAAAACGTTTCCTATGAAAAACATCTTATTTGTTCCTAAAAAAAGTGGGGGATGCAACCTCCCAGATTCTATTTGTTATCAAAACTAAGAGCCTATTCTAAAACCACTTAAAGAAATAGCATGCTGAGAGATGCCACTAGTGGTTCAAATCTTCTTTAGAAATCGTAGGTACCTGAAAACACATAAGAATAAAAGATTTTAGATTGCATTTTTGGTTGTAAAAACAAGAAATTCAAATTTTAGGAACTAGCTACAGAATCTCACAATTATGTAGCTAGTTATAATTATAAATAGAATTGTATTTTATTGAATCAATCAAAACAGACTAGATGTAATATGTGGAAACAAATCATGCATCCTAATTTTAAAAAGAATAAAATCATCCTAAATTTATTTTTAAACATTCATACCTTAGATTAAGGAATTTGACTTTATCAAGCAATCTTTGAATTCACAATGGCAGTCGTTGCTTCCACGTTCTTAAAAACAATAGACCCTAAGGTTTTTTGTCGTTTATCTTTGGTTTGGGCTACAGTTTGAAGTCTTCCATTCTCTTTCATTAGAAAATTCACCCGGTCTTCCAAGGATTTGATCTGAGACTGAAGTAAAGGCACGTCTCTATAATACCTATCGAGCCATGACTGACATTCATTACATTGCGGCTGAATAGACTGTGTATTAGTAGTGATGGTATTAACAGGTGGGGAATTTTCCATTTGAGCTATAGGTTCACTATTGAGTTTGATTCCAGGGAAGTTGGGGTTGTCTTTAAGACACGGTGGAAGGTTTTCAACGTAATCATAGGGTTTACCAGAGCAAAGTCCATACGAATATGGATATTCTTCAGTTAGAAACCATTCAATTTCCGAATCGGAATCCTCGCTTAACACAATTGAGTTTTGGTCTGCATAGGGCTTAGGTTTATTTCGAGCACATCATGAAACCCAACGTGTGACCCTTTTACCCTTATAATTGATATCAATATTACCTTTACACTTTTTCTTTGCGGATTTTTTAACAGACTTACCACCACCTTTGGGATATGAACCTGATAGAGTGTCGGGTTGGGTAGTGTCCGGATAGGTCGAGGGTTCCACACAGGGTAAGAGTGAAGGAGGAGGGATGGTAGGCTCGACGAGGGTTTCTGTGAAGACAGACTTGTCAACCTATCCTATTTCACTGCTAACAAAACCATTTCTTAACAGGAAGGCATCCCAACAATCGTTGTTTAATTTCAACTGATGAACAATAATAATTTTGATCAAACAATGGTGGAACAGGCTAGAATCAGATTTCTTCCTTTTAAAATGCTTTGCCATTTTGTATAAGCTTCGAAGGAGAAAATAGGGCATGTTTAGGGGAAAATCGATAAAACTCATGAGCAACCGCAAGTGATATAAGAAAACCAAACCATATATACCCTCACAGGTAACGAACTGTTTGACAATAGCTAACAGATCGTGTCATCTATGTTTTACAGTTGTAACGGGCATACCTTTGTTGCAACTGGTAATATTCCTTGAGGTGAACAACAATGACCAGGGAACCTCTTCAACCTTTGAGTTTTTAAACCACTTTTGTCCCACAGTTGACAGACCTATGGCTTGGCTAATAAAATCTTCGTTTAACTCAAGCTGGGCATATCCTATTTTAGCTCTACAACCATCGAACATTAGCGCGAATTCTTGAGTGAATGTTAAATTAAAACCCTTGAACTTTTCAACAAAGACATGCCAGCCATTCCTCTCTAAGTCTTCTCGGGCATTATCAAACGATAACAATGTCTGAACACTGTTGGGCTCAATTCTCACCACAGGGGCCATGGCTAATAGCACGGAATCGATAGGGGATTCGCTGATAGGGTTTGACAGAACAAGCATAGAGCCATTGCCCTGAGCTTCCCCAACACAATGCGAAAAGAGCTCAAAATGGTAGGCAAGAGTGTTAATTGCTATGCGTGTGAGGAAAAATTGTATAGATCGAGTCCATGCAAACACATCATACCACGCTGTACTTGGAATGAAACCTCGGTGTAATGGTACACATAAAAATCATAACAGTTGAAAACCATCATATGCATATCCACGATTCGATCAAAATTTCAAATAAACAATTGAATCAAAGATTTTATAAATCAAAACCTTATTAACAATAGTCAAATGCTAAATGGGTGGTGGTTGAATACACATGTAACCAAGGTGTGTTCGAGACCAAGGGGTTATAACCATGAAAACAACCATGTTCATGAAAAAATAAGACAAATCGACGATAAACCATATGAACATTAACCCTTTGATGAAATCAAACATGAATTCCAGCTGTGAGTTTTCACGATTGCAGTCATGAAAATGAAATCGAAAAGCAGGTATGTATAAAGTGACGGATAATGGTATCATTTAATGAGAAAGGTTGCGACGAGTAATGAGAATTTAAAAACCATGTGTAGGCAGCTTGTAAAAATAGATATTAATATGGCTACCAACAAGCCCCACACAAGTATTTGACCATTACGAAAGGAAAGAACCCCAAGATTGTACCGCAGCAATTGACCCATAACCTTGCACAGTCAACCCTCCTCAACGTAATGAAGATTCCACATTTCGGGAGGCATCAGGAAGTAAATGCCTATGTTCAACTGTTGTTGTCCTGCTACCACGGAGGATACCTATGGTTGGACCAGTGCATCACTGTGGATCTGATTCTAATGAATCGGATCACTGGGCTAAGCATGCAGGGCCCTGACCCGCAGTACTTTTACCCGGGAAAGACCGCAGATCGTGCTCTCTTTCAACGAATAAAAGACACATATGGTGATCTGGAGAAAGGCACGTGAGGTTACAAGGTAGCCTCCATTGAGAATGTAGCAGTACGCTTTGGCTTCCAGTTGATTGCAGCCAAGTTAGTCCGAAAAAACCAACCTACACAGGTGACCGGATTTGTAGTTGACCTCACAGGGAAGTGTTCAAAGGGACTACAAATGAACTGGGCGAAATACCTTATAAATCAGCTAGGTCTTAATTGTAGACAAGTGCAGGACCAAGGGTATGAGTTCCACTTTAGTTGGTTTCTCATACTCATCGCCTTCATCAATTGGGAACTACCCGAGGGAGCCATGTTTTCAGAGATCGAATCCTTCGAACCCGTGGCCGCGAAGTTCTGTACACTGTGGTACTCCAGCGACAAGAACAAACAGTGGCAGTCCAATTCCATCTTCCATGTGCACTACATTCATTTGAGGAATGCCATTCAGTCTACACCGTGCATTACACCCAACACTCTTCATAGGTTTCAACCTTTGATGAAATTCAGTGTAGATCGTCACTTCACCTACATCACCACGTGCGCAGATCGCCACTTCACCTACATCACAGTGTGTGTAGACGAGTATAAACAACAAATCCAGTCATATTACAAGCTGACATGAGATGTCCAACGTAGATAGCCCTGAAGCTATGCTAGATACACCAGGACCGTGCAAGAGAAAGAAGGATCTGGAAGTTCAAGATATCCACAACACATCCATGAAGACTTCTTCACTCTCACCTATGAAGGGAGGTGATGATGAAGAACTAGGGGGCACAAAAGTTGAACAGAGCAAAGGTGAGGTTACCCTACCTAGGCACGAGGTAGATCCCTCCAAGAAAAGGAAGATTACCCCACCGAAGCCCTCATCCAGAAAGAAAACTAAGGCCACCCGAACCACGCTTACGACTACGCTTACCCCAGATTATTTTGACTTATTAATTTTCGCATTGAATGATGTTTCATTAGAGCTCACGGAAAAGCAAGAAGCAAAGCAAGAGGGACTATTCCACCAGATCATGGGTGAATTCAAAGAAGTGCAGCAGGCACTTCAGTCTAGCCAAGCAGTTTCTACGACACCGTTAACAATGGAAAAATCAGGAACATGTGATGAGCCCACATAGTTACGCCAGATCGTCGAGAAAGTCGAAGATCACCTTCGATGAGCTCAAGAAGACATAGCGAAAGCCACCCAGGCTTTGGCACAAGCACAGAGCACACATGAAGAGAAATGGAGAAAGGCAGAACAAGATCATCTTGACTTACAAGTGAAATTGGAGGAGGAAAAATCCCAGTTACAACAGAGCAAGGACCTGTTTCTAGAAGAGACACTTGAAACACAAGTAAGAGTTCACAAGGCACTGCGCTCTATGGCGATCATAGAAGTGAAGATGGAAGATCATCTTCCACAGCAGGTGACCCAACTGGAAGCAGTAATCCAGCAACTTCAACAATGCATCATGGATCTGGAGCTCTGCACCGTGCCTGAGACACCCCAATAGATAAGAGATATAAGAGAGACCATTGCTCAAAGCACAGTCGATCGATTAAAAACTTTGGCTTCGGAATGTAGGAAGCTAAACACCAAAAGCGCCCAAACCTATGAAACCCTCGTAGAGAATCTGGAATTGCAGACATTGGAGGCACAGCTCCACGAAGCAAAATAGCATGAATATGTGCTACAAGTGCAACTAAAGTTTGTAACCCCAGTCGAAAGAATGAAGAGGTTTGCAGAGCAACACATAGCCCAACAACAAGTACACATGCTGCAAAGTAAAGTAATGGACGTCTCTCAACGACTGCAATCACTCCAAGAGAAGGCATGCCAACTATTTCTCGAACTTGAAATCCAAGGAGATGAACTCGAACAAGGTGTCATCACTGCAAAACAATGCTTGGAAGGACCACTCATTGACACAGTAATCTAGGAATTTACTAAACAAGAGGTTGTCACACTGCAGTAGGTCAAAGTTGCTCGAGATAAGATCGATGTTGGTTGTGGAGCCTGATTATCTTCCTGATTTAGAGGTCTTTTACTTTCAGCCGTGTTTATACCCCATGAAGTACTTACACCCCAGAAGTATGTACACTCTTCCACACGGGGGTCCAAGGGGGCTATCCCCTTGGCTGGGGGGTTTGGGGGAAAGCGGGCCCCTAGCAGGGGTTCAGGGGCGAAGCCCCCGAAGCAAAAATTGCCTTGTAAAAGTATATTGTAATTTCATTGTAAATCTGGACCGTTCATTATAAGGTCGCAGATCTAACGATAGAGATTATGTTAGGGTTTTTTTCCCTAGAAGGCAACCCTCTTTTATGAGGGAAATGTATTGCGGCTATGTATGTTGGTGGGTATTGTATTTATGAGAGAGGAGACTGTGAGAGAAAGAAGAGGAAGTTACAGCGGGTTTTGCTATAGGTTGTATCCCTTCATTTTGTTGGATAATAATAAATAAAGGACCTGGCAATTTCTCTGGTGGATGTATCCCACACTAGGTGAACCACGTAAATCTGTGTCTCTCTTGTATTATGTATCTTCTGTGTTTTGTTTCCACATTTGTTTTATTTTATTGCTTCGCGGTCCTGTTTTTCTAACACTTAAGGAGTTCGAAGTGGAATTGGTCAGACCTGAGTGACTCGGGATGAATCACAGGTGAGTGTTGGGGGCCTATTGGCCCTTGACCAAGTTCAAGAGTACTTGGTCATACTTGACCACTTTTGGGGACTATGACAGCTTGCCAAAGATGGAGCACAACGCGAAGCAGAAATTAAGGAAGCAAGACCTATTTTTGGGCCCATTTTAGGGTTTTGGGTTGATGTAATGGGAAAGGGATGTCGGCTTGTGGGTTTACCCACGTTTAGGCCCATTTTGTAATTTATAAATAGATAGGCAATGTAATAAATAAGAGAGGTTTTTTCTTAGTGCACTTGGTGATTTCTTAGTGCAAGTTGGATACAGTGCTAAGAGTTGGATCTATGTGATCAAGTATTGTAAGGCTCTGTGCATTTTGTGTAAGACTTGCAAAGATGAGTGCAAGTCCCTGTGAGAGAATATAGAAGGCTTTGTGCTGAGTGTAAGGAAGAAGGATCTAGCGAGCTGCGCAGATCTTCTGTCTTGTGCGAAGTAAGGGTCATTGAAGCTTCGTACTGTAACTGCTTGACCAAGATAATATAAAGAAGACTTTGTGTACATAGCCCCAGGGTGGGGGTGAACCACGGTAACTGTGTGTATAATGTTTTGTGCTTCGCTCTTATGTATTTATCTCTTTCTTGGATAAGTTCTTGATATGATTAAGTATACCTAGTTATGCTCTATGTTGTTGATGAATAAAGGAACATTAGATATGATATATGAGATTCTTAGTGCTAGATCTATTGAATCTAGCATATGTTTATGTGGATAAGTACTGGATCCTTCTTAGTATAGTATGCTAAGGAATAAATGATGCTAAGTGCGCTGTAAGAAAGATAATCACAGATCTGTGTCCCAGCTAAGGTTGCAGACACCTGAGTCTGGCAACCACCCCTGCCTTTACCTCGGGTGAGACTTTGTTTGCTTCGCAGGTTTTGCTGAAAAGGCAGGTAGTTAGGGATTTTTTGGTGTGCTCTTGAGCGTTGAACCCTGGGATTGCCCCTGTGTGCCAACAATCGCCCATAGAGGCCTGGGTGGCTAGGGTAGTCTTGAGTGCATGATGTAGCAAGATGTAGGCCAAGAAAGAATGAACTTTCTTATCATTACTCTTGTTAATAGCATAACTATGAAAATGTATTGTAATGGTTGTTAGTTGGTGAGGAATACATTGATCTTTCTTTGGAGTGTGAGGTATTTTTCTCCTAGAAGAGTTTTCCCTAGAAAATCTTGTTGTCTATTGTTTGTTGTTTATTTCATTTATTGTAATTGTTATGTTCTAATTTTCTTCACATCATTCTCTCATGTATCAGTGTAGGAAGTGTATTCCATATCTCTACTTCCTTTTATTTGGTATCAAAGATCATCCACCTTTGATCCAAGTTGTTAGGGACAAGGTTTTTTTTATCTAATCATGGTTTCAGTGGGATATTGTTCATAATGAAAACTTGTTGCAAGTAAATGGCACATGGAAATGCATGGAAAGGATTAATGTGAGCATTGGTAGAATAACATTGAGGATAGTAGATGAAGAAGTACCCAGTTAATTGAGTGATTGATTTGGTTCTCTATATTTGGAGCATAGAGGGATGTGGGTAAATAAGTAAGTAGATGCTTCTTGCATCATTTGCTTGGGCATACAATTGTGGGATAAGTACTTACTTTGTGTAATTTATTTGGATCATGAGGGATATTGGGAATGAAACCATGGAAAATTTGATGGATTCATATTTATATTAAAATGTAGAAACCTTGGTGAAACTTACCAATTCATAAAATTTAAACTCTAAAATGTATGGCAATATTTTTATAAAAATATTCAAATTTCTAAAGATTTGATAAAGTTTCTATAAAATTTGGGCAATTTTTGCAGTAAACTACCATTATCTTATAGAATTTGGGTAAATAATTTTATGAAAAAATATAAATTGGTCAATCGTTTTTTGGATAAAAAACATGGAAAAATAGCCTATGTGCGAAAGTTAGCCCCTAAAATTATGCTCGAATGAAACATGTTGATGTTTCATAACATCACATGCTTAGACATTCAATTGTACATATTTTTATGAAGTTGGATTTTATCACATGTAAATGGGCATATGGTTGTAAGACCTATGTAAGAATCTGTATTCTTGGTTTGATGGTTCACCAATGTAAAGTATAGATGTAAACTTAGGTGATAGGGTGCATGTTGTATTCCCAGA
Source organism: Picea glauca (assembly GCA_000966675.3). NCBI lineage: Eukaryota > Viridiplantae > Streptophyta > Pinopsida > Pinales > Pinaceae > Picea > Picea glauca. The sequence goes on from JZKD02S2321370.1 coordinate 51,542, forward strand.
GACCCATTTAATAAACTTCAAGGGGGGTAGGTGATTATCCCAGTCAAGTTTAAAGGGGGGAATGTTGGGTTAATCTTGACTTGGTCATAGAGTATTTAAGATCACCTTGATTCAATCATTGATGGGTTTATAGTTGGTGGTTTACAAACCCATGGTATTGGGCAACCCATGATATTTTCTCACAATATTGCATATGATGAATCCTATTTAATGGATTGAAGTACTCTATTTTGAGATGCCTCATGTTGGCCCTTAAATGTGTGGGTGGATGATATAGTATTGAGTGAATGATGTAGAAATATGTAGGCCAAGAAAGAATGTGTTCCTTGCTACTCATTTCTCTTCTTCAAAGAAAAACTCTAAAAGTGTATTGTAAAGGTTGCTAGTTGCTGACGAATACAATGAGATTTCTTTCAATTATGGTTTTTTTTCTCCCATAAGGGATTTCCCTAGGAAATCTTGTTGTCTGTTGTCTGTAGTTTGTTTTTTATTTCATTTATTGAAATTGTTATGTTTTAAGTTTTTGTAGATTCTTCTCTCATGGATTAGTGTAGGAAACATATTCCACACCTCTACTTCCTTTCAAAATATGTTAGAAGCACACTGAGAATAGTAGATGAATAAGTACTTGGTTAATGAGTGTTTGATTTAGTTAATTGTATTTGGAGGAGAGAGGGAGGCGGGTAAAGAAGGTAGATGCTTATTGCATCATTTTCTTGGGATACATTGCTAAGAAAAGTACTTGGTTGAGAAGTAGTTGGTTTCTGTAATTATATTTGGAACATGAGTGATGTTGGGGATGAAAAATGTTGATGTTTTATAGCATCACATGCTTATGTATATGTTGGATAGTTGGTTTTCATTGATGTTGTTGGATATTTGGTTGTAATTTATGTCAAAAGAAGTGGTTGTAATTGATGTCAACAAATGTTATGGGTGAATATGAAGAATTCTACAAGAAGCCCCAAAGGTGTGGTCATGAAGCCTGAAGTTGTTTAAAGAATAAGTGTTAGGTAGTTAGAGAGGTAGTAGTGGGGGCTCAGAGGGCCCATATTGATAATAGTGGAGGTCATTCAATGTAAGGTTGACTAGGTAGATAGAGAGGTAGTAGTGGGGGCCCAGAGGGCCCATAGTGATAATAGTGGAGGTCATTCAATGTAATATGGATTAGTTCCACTATATTATTAAATAAGACCCACTATGGTAGTTAGATATAATAAATGTAAGAGTACTTCTTAGAAGGTTCTACTTCTAGAAGATTCCTCCTCTAGAATGTTCTTAAGTGATGGTAGCACTATATAAAGAGGTTTAAGAAATGTAATGGAATATGAAAAGAATTATTGTATTGTGAGTTGTAGCTCAATAGGAGGATTCCTCCTCAAAGAGACAAGTGAACAAGAGAGGATCCCTTCCATAATAGGATCCATTGTATGGTGTTTCCCTACCTCAAGGGTTTGGTAATAATGAAGTGTAGTTTTCTATATTGTTTCATATATATTGTGTGGTGATTGTATTCAGATATATTTGGATCTATTGTGATATTTTGTATTCATTATTTGGTTCTTAACAAGTGGTATCAGAGCACTTTCCTTTGCAGACATTGTGGGAAAATATTTTTTATTTTTGCAGATTGTTTTTCGGAGAAGAAAAAAGAGGGGTGCAACATTCCAGATATTTTTGGTATATTTCTATGAAAAATTTGCAAAAACAGGTTATATATCTGAGTTCCTCTCAAAAAAACACCCAATTTGAAAAAACAATTCTTCTAAATGGAGTCTCGGAAGTCAATATATTGAAGTTTGAAAATCTGCAATTTTTCACGGTTTTTTCCTCGGACGGTGACACGATTTTTTATTTATTTATGTAGTAGATGGAGGCTAAATTTGCCCAAACAAATTATATATCTGAGTTCCTCTCACAATTTTACCCTATTTCAAAAAAAAATCAGCCAAAACGAAGTCCGAAAAGTGAAGTTATGAGCATTTTAAATTTAACAGTTTTTTAGGGTTTTTCCAGAAAAAACCGTGATTTTTTGTCGTAACCTATTGTTCTATTTTTTGGGTTTTTTCATGACAGATGTGGGACCAAAGAGTTCATAGGGTTCTGAGATGTCTATTTCCTCTCAAACCCTCTAATAAATTCTACAAATTATTGAAGCATTCAAATCTCAATTGTATGATACATAGGATGCTAGATTGCATGACCTTGAAGATGGCCTCAATGATAGTTTTTGTAGTATTCAAGATTCATTGGATAACATGAAGGAGAGATTTATTATTGAGGACATCAGAGATGAATATAATCAAGAAATATATGATTGGTATGATTTTTATGTCGATTGTGATGATTGGTATATGGATAGTTGTCATTACTAGGATGACAACCACTTTCATATTTTATTTGATGACTCTAATCCACCTTCTGTAGAGAACATCAATGTGAAAAATTGAGAGCCAATGATTATTACCAGTGTCCACCCTGCATATTCTATAGTGGTATTATTCCTTGCAAATTCTGCTACAACCATTTTCCACTATGTGGATGTATCTTCTTATTAGGATCCTCATGGCAGGTGTCAATCTTTGGAGCATCATTTTGAATTGGTTATTGGGTTCCAAAATCTTCCACAGGGAGTTCACATGAGCACTTGGACATGAGACCCGGGCTTACAATGGTGGTTGGACTACTTCAACATTGTGGCTTTCCTTTCAACAGGGGAACTTGGTTTTCCAGTCTTCTTCAACATTATGGTCCACAATTATCCATGAGACCCTGGTATATGGTTGTACATCAAGCATTGAGGACAACGCTTTCATAAGGGAGATGGAATGTTAGGTATATAGAGAGGTAGTAGTGGGGGGCTAGAGGGCCCATAGTGTTAATAGTGGAGGCCATTCAATGTAAGGTGGACTAGGTCCACTATATTATTAAATAAGACCCATTATGGTAGTTAGATATAATAAATGGGTAGTTAGATATAATAAATGTAAGAGGACTTCTTAGAAGGTTATACTTCTAGAAGATTCCTCCTCTTGAATGTTCTTAGGTGATGGTAACACTATATAAAGAGGTTCAAGCAATGTAATGGGATATGAAGAGAAGTATTGTATTGTGGAGCGATATCTCAATAGGAAGATGCCCCCTCGAAGAGGCAAGTGAACAGGAGAGGATCCTTTCCATAATAGGATCTATTGTATGGTGTTTCCCTACCTCAAGGGTTTGGAAATAATAAAGTGTGGCTTCTTATATCTTGCTTTGTGGATATATTGTGTATTCAGTATTTGTGGTGATTATATTTGTATATCTATTCAGGTTCTTAACATAGTCCAACTTACATTGAATGGCCTCCACTATTATCACTATGGGCCCCCACTACTACCTCTCTAGCTACCTAGCATTCCATCACCCTTATGAAATCATTGTCCTCAACGCTTGATGTACAACCATATACCAGGGTCCTATGGATAAGTGTGGACCATAGTGTTTAAGTAGTCTAGAGAACCATGGTCCCATTGAAAAATGGTAGCCACTGTGCTAAAGTAGTCCAACCACCATTGTAAACCAGGGTCCCATGTCCAATTGCTCATGTTAACCCCACATGGAATATATCGACACCCAATAACCAACTCAAAATGATGCTCCCAATACTGACACCTATCATGTGGATCCAAATAAGAATATCCATCCACATAGTGGGATATTATCAAACATGAATATGAAATGAACAATACCATTGTAGAATATGCAGGCTAGACGTTGGTAACTAGCTCCTGATGTGGGAGATTGATGTTCTCTAGTCTACTTCAGCACTATGGTCCACACTTATCCATGGGACCCTAGTATATGGTTGTACATCAAGTGTTGAGGACAACACTTTCATAAAGGAGATGGAATGTTAGGTAGCTAGAGAGGTAGTAGTGGGGGCCCAAAGGGCCCATAATGATAATAGTGGAGGCCATTCAATGTAAGGTGGACTAGGTCTACTATATCATTAAATAAGGTTCACTATGCTAGTTAGATATAATAAATGAGTAGTTAGATATAATAAATGTAAGAGGAATACTTAGAAGGTTCTATTTATAGAAGATTCCTCCTCTAGAATGTTCTTAGGTGATGGTAGCACTATATAAAGAGGCTCAAGCAATGTAATGGGACATGAAGATAAATATTGTGTTTGGAGCTGAAACTCATTAGGAGGAAGCCCCCTTGAAGAGGCAAGTGAACAAGAGAGAATCATTTCCATAATAAGATCCATTGTATGGTGTTTCCCTACCTCAAGGGTTTGGCCTCAAGGGTTTGGTAATAATAAAGGGTGGTTTCTTCTTGTTGGAGTTACTTCACACACACCTAGGATTTATTTTTCCTAAGGTTATTCCTTGTTTATTAGTCATAACTAGTCATTATCCAGTCTCCTATATTTTAGGGGAGAATATTTCACCTGGAGAACATTCTCTTTCAGTTGACACTTCAGTTTGAATAGTTGAGTTGAGTTTAGATGTTGCATTGGTTTTGTAACCATGCAACATTGGGATCATCACCAACTCACTACTCTTTGTTGAGATAGTTAACTAAAGACTAGTTGACTAGTTAACTTAGCTAGGTGGTAGTTCACTCCTGTAACTGCCTAAGAGACTAGACTAGGTGGCAGTTTACTCTTGTAATTGTTGGTGTGTGTCTAGATCAATCTAGACCACTACTATGGCTCATTAGTTACTCACGTATCATATATCTATTGTAAATTATTCACTCTTTGAGTGTGGAATACGGTTAATGAGAATTCTTCCATTCTTTCTATCTTGCTTCTTCTTTCTTAATTTCTCTCTGCAAATGTGTGTGGTATTTTCTAGCTAGATCTATTATGTGCAGGTTCAACACATTTACATGGTATCAGAGCCAATGGACTACTAAGCAAAAGCTACACCAAATCATTTTTTGCAGGTACAAAAGATTGAAGACAACAAAAGATGGATTATTCGTCGGAAATACTTCTCACACCTCACAACTATTTGGAATGGAAGCCAAAAAAAAATATTCTGCTAAGATGCAAATGCTTATACGAAATAACCATGGAAATGGAAGTAGATCCTGATTCTGTCAATGAGAAAAATGATTTTCTCAATAGACAAGATATGGCCATAGGAAGTATCGGCATGTCTGTTTCTCCCGAACTTTTCCATCAAGTATATGAAGAATCACAAGGATCAAATCCAAATGAATTATGGACTAGATTGGAGGTTATATTTGAGAATAAATAATATTGTGAAGATTTCATGCAGGAGGTCGAACAGATAGAGCCAAAAGAGAATCCATCAGAAGATCAAGCCTCTTATTATGAAGAGTCTTCTACAAAAGTATTTGTAGAAATTTGTAGTCCATTAATTGAAGATGATGTCTACTCCATTTCAGATTTGTTTTCTGAATTTCATGTGGAAGATATATGTCATGCATCTCAGGAGTCACATGAAGACACTTTTACATGCACCATGCATGCATCACAGGAGACAAAAAGAGAGTCGCGCACATCAAACTCCATTATGATATTTTCTGAGAACAATTTACAGAAACAAATTGGATATTTGAATTTTTCTTGAGAAAATATCCAATTTCAAAAAAAGAAATCGTCTGAAACGGTTCGGAAACTGAAGTTCGGATCGTTTCAAAGTCAACAAAATTTTAGCGTTTTTACAAAAATGGCCATACGGTTTTCAAAATTTCATCCAAAATTTATTTGGATATTATTCATTACAAGAAGATAAAGTGGACATCTGTGGAAATATCAATGATTCATATACTTCATCAAATCCATGCAGACATCTACATCTTCAACAAAATCTTCAAAGAGAACAAACTTGCAGTGATCTCATCAAGCACTGTGTATTCTTGCTTTTTTGTTTCCTGTTTCTTTGCCTGCAACTGATCTTTGTACATGACCTTTTCATTGAATATGACATCTCTACTCCTAATGATTTTGTTATTTTCATAATCCCATAACCAATAACCAAAATCATTAACACCATATCC
>JZKD02S2321370.1:87581-100699 GCA_000966675.3 Picea glauca
TTCTCTCAAATTTTGGTATTCATTATTATATGTAATATATATACATTTTCTGGTGTAAATAATGTCTAAATAATAGATCCATTTTAAATCCTAATGTATCAAGTAAAAAGAGAGATACAATTTCTTAAGGTGTAAATTGGTTTTTATTATTTCATTCTATATTAACTTTTACAGAGTGAGTTTATTTATTGTTTTGTTTAATTAAGTTGACTTTATTTTTATAATTATAATAATAATTATTACTTTTAATTGAGTTGATTTTATGTTTTTTTTAAATGTATTGTTATTATCTAATTTTAACTTCTAGTGCAACAATTTTGATGAGATGAATTTGGTAAGCTCGAATTGATGTATGTTCGTAAAATTTTTCAATGGAAGCTCAATGTTATTAGCCATAAGGCTCCATAATGACTAATGGTAATTTTGAAATCAAATGATGAGGATTCATATAATAAATTTGATGTCTAGGATTTAGATGGTGTGCCAACTTCTTATGTGAATCAAAGTTGTTGAATTTATGACGTGTCTTCATCCTTCTCATGGGTATTCATACACAACTACCACCTTCAAAGGATCCGTGTCTTCTTCTCTATCAGTTGTAGAGAGCATTGCTTCTTCAACTTGCACTTCTGGAAATCCATTGGTATCCTTCTCTAAATATGTAGCCTATTGATTTTCTATATGATCATGTTCATCACTCGCTCAAATGATTTTCATTTGATGGGTTTTGGATAATGTCATTTTTTCCTTTTAAGAATAAAAGATTTTCCTTAAAGACACAAATCCTTCAAATTTTCTACTTATTGATAAATTTGACAACAAAATGTCATTATTTTCATAATGATTTTTTTGTGCCAATCTAGAAACTTTCTTGATGTAGATAGCTAGGGTGCTCTCCCCAAGGAGAGCGCACTTTTGTCATTGCCCAACTAAGATAGAGTACTCCACTTGATTTCGATTTGGATTAGTTTATATTTATTTGATGTGTGGGCATGTTAGTTACTACTTTAGTTTTATAATTATAATTATTATTATTATTTTCAATTGAATCGATTTTATGATTTTTTTAAATATATTGTTATTATCTAATGCTAATGCCACAACATATGCTCCATAACATATGCTCCATAGTGAGTTGTACACCACACCTGATTACTCTCACTGCAACAATTTTGATAATTTGAACTTGGTAAGCTGGAATTGATGTATGTTTGTAATGTTTTTCAATGGAAGCTCAATGTTATCGACTATAAAGATCCATAATAAGTAATGTTAATTTTGATTAATTTTGAAATCAAATGATGAGAATTTATATAATAAATTTGATGTATAGGATTTAGATGGTATGCCAACTCCTTATCTGAATCAAAGTTGTTGAATTCATGAAGTCTCTTCATCCGTGTGATAGTTATTCATATGCAACTACCACCCTCCATCTAAGTGCTCCACTTGATTTACAATTGGATTAGTTTTTATTTATTTGTTGTGTGGGCATGTCAATTATTTAGTTACACCTTTCCAACCTTCGAGCTGCATGCACGATGATTCTATGCATCTTGAGTAGACCCATTGTATTCTTATATAAACACCATTTGGCTATCATAACAGACGAAGAAAATTTTCTTTATTGAAGATAATGCTTAATTTCTATTATTTTAACTACCAGCAAAGTGTTACATTGTTAGAAAATTTTGATTAGATTGTTTGTAGAATAAATTAGGGTTAGTCAGTGTTCTCAACATAATGTAAGGTTATTTAAAATTAACTTCATGTGATTTGTAGCAATTTCCATATTTCTAGAAATATAAAGGCTATATATGAATGTATTAGTTGTTCAATAAAGATACAAAGAAGGAATGAGAATGAAGAATCTCAAGCATTGAGAACTTTGATGTTTTGCTTCAATCTTTGTATTGTTTGTTGTGTTTTCTGAGTATAATTGTCTCCTCATAATTCTACATTTGGTATTAGAAGAGGTTACAATAGTGGACATGATTAAATTTGTTTATGAAGATTGTGTAGATTGAAGCTATTAGCAAGAGTACTATAAATTTTAAAGAATATCCAACAACAAAGATGGTCTTAATATCTCCTAGCCTAAAATATCAATCTTTAAATGTGAGAATTATGGTTTTTGGAGCATTAAAATGAAAACCTTGTTTCTTTTACCAGAATTGTGGGATTTGGTGGAAAATAGTTATACAAAACCAATGAATGATAAGTTATTGTTGGCTTGACCCAATTCCAAAGAGATAGATTAATGGAAAATCGAAAAAAGGACACAAACGCTCTTTTTTCATCCAACAAGCACTGCACATTTCTATTTTTCCAAAACTTGTTGAAACAACAAAATCAAAGGAGGCATGGTATGTGATACAAAAAACATATCAATGGACCTATAAGGTAAAAGTTGTTAAATTGCAATATCTTAGAAGAGAATTTGAAACTCTTTGCATGTATAATTCATAATCTATGTAAGATTTTTTTACTAGAGTTATGAGAATAGTGAATCAAATTAGATCTTATGGAGAAGATTTAACGGATCAAAAAAGTGTTGAATTTTTTTTAAGAAGTGTCCATGCAAAGTTTGTTGTTATTGTTGTTGCTATTGAAGAATCTAAAGATTTAACTTAGTTTTCTATGAATGAGCTTATGGGATCTCTTCAATATCATGAACAAAGGATGAATAGATATGTTGAAAAGTATTTTGAGCAACCTTTTCAAGAAAAAAACCAATATTTCCAAAAAAGAAAGTCATGAAGTTGAGAATTTTTCCCTTGAGGAGGTTTTGAACACTTGTGGACAAGTAAGACAACAAGCCAATAGAGGAGAAAGAGATTGACTAATATTTTTAAATGTAAATAATAGAAGAAAAGATAATGACAATAATGATGGAGGTAAAAAATTTGGAAAATCCTAAGTGTAATGTTTTTATTGTAAAATATTTGGCTATTATAAAAGTAATGGTTGGAAAAAACAAAAGCAACAAGTTAATTTTTTTTGAGAAAAAAGGAGATGTCGACACCTTTTTTGGAAGCAAGGTTTCCAAAGAGGTATGGCTTTTGGATAGTGGCTACAATACCACTATCCATGAGGTCAGGGATCCACTCTAGATACATCACAGTTCCCCTCCACGCGACCACGATATCCCTCCTCCCCAGTCTCCTGATCTCCTTTTCGTCAGTAGCCACGGCTATGAATCCCATCCAATTAGCATGAGTGCTCCACTGCTTCTCCACTCGTGGCCTCTGGAAAACCCCGGGCAGATTGATTTTCGAAGTCGCGTACAGATACTTGGTCACTTGGTAGCCGGAATCCGACAACCCCACGCCATGGAAGAGTTCACTGGGATTAAACTTCCAGCTGCCGCAGTATTTGGAAGATGGATCGAAGTCGAAACCATCGTAACAGGCCTGGGCGAACTCTCCATACCTGATGATCTCCTTCCGCAGTATGTCATCTATGGGATCCAGCAGCATTTCCCAGTCGTTGGCTCCCTGGATCTCCCTCCATCTCTCTGCCAGTTTCATCTTCGATTTCGACGTCTCTTCTTCCTGAGCATCCAGCTGCGTGCTCGTCCGGGTCGCTGTGCTCCTGATAGGCGGTGCCCGATCAATCCAATGCTGATGTTGCCCAAGTCCGCCGTGGAGTGGGTGGGAGGAGGCCGCTACAGAAATTGGGGCATGACAGCGTAGCATTCCGAATTTAGAAACATGAGAAGGTAAATGCAGAGTGAAAGACAAGGGTGCAAGCGAAGAATTCATCTCCGATGATGACGATGAGTGCCAGAAACCGAGGAGATGAGATGAAGATGGGGTGCAGCTCAACAGGGTTATTACTTATAAGTACTTGTCCACGACGTGAGACAACCTTCCTCGCAATTTATAAGTACTTGTGCTTATAGTTTTTTTTTTTTTTAATAGAACTATCAAAGGCATCACATGTTATTTATAAAGAATTAAATTTGGGCGGGAGGATAATAAACATTCCTTCTAAGTTATATCTTTTCATACAGTTTAATTTTTTCTACCAATTCTTTATTTGAACCAGTGACCATATCTTTTCATACAGTTTAATTTTTTCTACCATTTCTTTATTTGAACCAGTGACCATATCTTTTCATACAGTTTAATTTTTTCTACCAATTCTTTATTTGAACCAGTGATCTAGCACAATATGGAACGTTAAACAATTGGTTTATAAATTGATGATTTATAAATTTTTCTACCAATTCTTTATTTGAACCATTGATCTAGCACAATATGGAACGTTAAACAATTGGTTTATAAATTGATGATTTATAAATTGATGCAAAATATTGAATCATTAAACCATGTAAGTCAAGATTAAAATCCATATATATCTTTATCACTAAACGATATATTAAGGATGAAATGAATTTCAATGAGATGATTGGTCTATTAAATTGGAAGAAGCTTGGATTTCTTTAAAAAAAAAAATTTGTGCCAAAAAATATTAAGGGAAGGGTTCCAAGATCATCATAGTTGTGTTGAGTTAGAAGGTTAAAAAGGTTGGTAGTGTGACAAATCTTTTGAAATTGAGAACCTATTTGGGTATACTTGTAACATTTTAAGAGAAGGTGTTTTTCATCTTCAACCTTTTTAGTGTCACAAAGATGACAGATTCTTTCATCCCAGTGAGTTTTGAGAATTATCCAATGCCCACTTACACTATCGAATTTGTGAAAGCTGATTTTCTTCTTTACACTACTCAGAGATACTTTTGATCTTCTTCTTTACACTACTCAGAGATACTTTTGATCTTCTAGATTAGAATTGATCACCTCCTTGTAGTATCTTAATTTTCTTTCCCCTCTAATTCTTTATTGCATGACAATTTCTCCTTAAATTTATATGTAATAATATTTTTAATATTATCCTTATTCAGAGAATGATTTACTCCTTTATTCCCCAATGATTTAGTCAACAATAGGCATTTTGATTGAGCCTAAGGTAGTTTTGGCTTGAGTTTGAAGCAATTTTTGGGATCCTCTCGTCTTCCATATTGTTTAACATGTTCTTATACATTAGGTACATGGTCATAGCGAGTGATCTCAATAGAGAAAGGCTCACTTCTATGAGTAGGATAGGATAGGGTGTATTGTTTTTAGTTAAACTTCTTTTGGATTGCTTTACTTTTCTCCATAATTCTCTAGACACATCGCATCCACAAACTTCACATACATATAAAGTAACCGGAGAAACAAGATTCTAAAGAGGAATTTCTTCTTATTGGATATCCATTGGCCAGTTGATTTACAATTGTTTTCAAGCCCATAATAATCTTTCCACCCTCCATTTACTCTTTTCTCAATGCTATAATTCCAGTTGAGCTTGTGATGAATATCAATTCCTATATGTTTGTATGAAGTCACTTCATCCAAGTTGTTATTGTCATATATCAAAGTATCGTAAGTGGTATTTTTGAATTTAGTTATCATAACTTTGGTTTTGTTAATGTTAACAATCATACTTAACATCATAGAGAATCCTTGAGGATTAAAGACATACTGAAGAATCCTTAAAGATTACATATTGGAGAATCCTTGAAATCATAAAGACTTGTCACCAAAGTAGTTACATACATAATTTTTTGTTATATATATATATATATATATATATATATAATTTTAATATATTATCACATATTTTTAATAGAGTGTAAGTAAAAGGTCTTAGTGGACTTAATCATCATCATCATCATCATATCGTGAAGTTATTCAATATATAAGTTTAAATATATACATTTAAATGAGTTATTAGATTTATTATAAAGTGTTTACTTAAAATATCTTTATGTCTTTATATGCATTTTAATATTTCAATTAAAAGAGTGTTTATCATAAAATGTATTTTAGATATTTACTTAAAATAAACTTTGATTTTTTTTTTCTCTTGTAAACTCCACATCAACCTCCCTAAATTACATAACTCCAAAATACCTCAATAACAACTATCTACAAGTGATCCCTTATTCAAAATAATGAAAATGAGGTTGACTATTAACCAAAATAAATGGAGTATACTTATCTCAAATTTTGGTATTCATCCACAATATGTAATATGTATGCATTTTTTGGTGTCAATATTGTGTGAATAAATGAGCATAGATCCATATTAAACCTTATTTATCAAGCATATTATTAGAATTGTAGAGCACCTCACTACTCTCAGTGCAACAATTTTGATGGGTTGAACTTGGTAAGATGGAATTGAAGTATGTCTATAAATGTTTTCAATGGAAGCTCAATGTTATCGACCATAAGACTCCATAATGACTAATGATAATTTTGAAATAAATGATGAGGATTCATATGAGAAATTGGATGTCTAGGATTCAAATGGTGTGCCAACACCTTATTTGAATCGAAGTTATCAAATTCATGAGTCTCTTCATCCCTCCTGATGGGTATTCATATGCAACTACCACCCTCAAAGGATTCTTGTCTTCTTCTCTATCCACTATAGAGAGAATTGTTTCCTCAACTTGCACTTCTGCACATCCATTGGTATCCTTCTCTAAATATGTATCTTGTTGATTTTATACATTTTGATCATGTTCATCATTCATCAACTGTTGCTCAAATGATTTTCATACTTTGGGTTTTGGCTAATGTCATTTTTTCCTTTTAAGAAAAGCTTGTGGTTGAGGACATGAATCCTTTAAATTTCCTTCTTATTGACAAATTTGATACCAAAATGTTGTATTTTCATAATCAATTTTTTGTCTCAATCTAAAATCTTGATGTAGATAGCTAGGGTGCTCTCCCCAAGGAAAACACACCTCTCACATTGCCAAAATAAGATAGAGTGCTCCACTTGATTTCCATTTGGATTAGTTTACATTTATTTGCTGTGTGAACATGTTAGTTATTTAGTTACACCTTTCCATCCTTCGAGCCACATGAATGAGTTTTTGATTATTTTCTATGTTAGCCATTGTTTGTATGCATATTGAGTGGACCCATTGTATTCTTATATAAAATCCATTTGGCCATCATAACACACCAAGATAGTTTGTCGTGTTGAAGATAATGCTTAATTTCTATTATTTTAACTGCTAGCAAACTAGTACAATGTCAACAGATTTTGATTAGGCTGTTTGCAGCATAAATTAAGGTTAGTCAGTGTTCTCAGCATAATGTAGGGTTATTCAAAATTAGGCTCAGAGGATTAGAATTACTTGCAAATGATTTGTAGCAATTTCCGTATTTGTAGAAATATGAAGGCTATATATGAATGTATTAGTTGTTCAATAAAGATACAAAGAATGATTGAGAAGGACGAATCTCAAGCATTAAGATGTTTTATGTTTTTCTTCAATCTTTGCATTGTTTATTGTGTTTTCTTATTGTAATTATCTCCTCATAATTCTAGATTTGGTATTAGAGCAGGTTACATCAATGGACAAGATTAAATTTGTTTGTGAAGCTTGTACATATTGAAGTTATTAGTAGGAGTGATGTAAATTTTAAAGAAATGGCCAACAACAACAATGGCCTTAATATTTCCCAGCCTCAAATACCAATGTTTAAAGGTGACAATTATGGTTTTTGGAGCATTAAACTGAAAACCTTGTTTCTTTCATAGGAATTGTAGGATTTGGTGGAAAATGTTAGGATATTTAGACACTTAGGAGTTAGTTAAGATCTACTTGGCCTAATGTGTCGTTAGGTAAAAGTGTGTTTCTTAGTGTGTTTCTTTAGTATGCATTAGTATGCATTTGTAGTTAGGAAATCCGACGGTCACGATATGTTCCCGGCATAGAGTGATCTGATGGTTCATACTCTCCTCGATCTTAACGGCCATTGATTCATGGCTTAACACCCAATTGGTCCATGATCTCTATTTAAAAAGCATGGAGGGTCATTTGTTGATGATTGATTGTGAGAAACTCTCTTGTAAAATCTCTCTGTAATCTTTTTCTTTTGCATTAATAAACTTCTCCAAGTGGTTGCGTTGGCTGGGGTCGTGGATGTTTCCCCGTAGGGGTTTTACCACGTGAAAACATCGATGTGTTGATCTTTGATCTGGTTATGTGAGTGGTTACTGAAGGTGTTTTTCCTCTGTTGGAATACATGTGTTGTCGAACATGGTATCAGAACCTGTTTGAAGACCCGCTCCTATTGTAGATCGAGATCATAAAGCCGAGTTGCCTCATCTCCATTTTCTATCATTTACGTACATTTATGGGTTGAGAGGACTGTTCCATTGCATCCAGATCATTCATTTCATTCAGAAACACTTTTTTTTTTCACTCGAAAAGGTTTCTGTTTTCCCAATATATGACCATTACAAAAGATCTGGAGGTATAAAGTTTGAATATGCATTTTTTAAATTTTTTTACAGAGTAGTGTTTTGGTTTTATTTTGGTTTTGTATTATTTATTTCCAGTTTGTTACTCTTTTAGATCTGCGTATTCTCTTTTCCTTGCGCCCTGTGCGATCTTGGCAAATCAGAAATAGATAGGAAAAGGTGCATCTTCCGGGTAAGCTAACCGAGATCTAACCCTTGTTGTCATCGAGAAGCGGAATTTTTTTCTTGTGTGAAAATAGTTTTTTTTTTAGCACTCTCTCCAACAACAACAACAACAAAAAAACAAAACCAATCCTCCTTCTGAATATGACAATATGTTTTGCTAGACCATTTGGTTAAAAGTTGCCTTATTAAGTAAGAGGTCTTGAGTTCAAGTCTCTCTTTTGTTACTTTTTTTGAAAAAGTTGATGCTAACATTGTAAAGTCTATTTCACTTCAACTATAAAAGTGAATCACTATAAGTATATTTAATATTTTATTTTAGAGTTATTTATTTTGCATGCAGCTTTTCTGTTATAAAGTAACTTCATTGTAAAAGTGATCCCCACTTCTCTTTATAAAAGTGGGTCACTTCATAAAGCTACTTACACTATCACATGGTCATTTGGTTACTGTTTATGTCCATTTTTAAAAGGACATAACTCTGACATCCGAAGTCCGTTTTCAGTGCTATTTTTTTTAAAATCACATAACTTTTCGAGCTATTTCCATTCAGATCATCAGTTTCAATTTTTAAATTTGTATTATCTACATATTTAATATGGCTTCTACAAGTAATCTCTTACTTACCAACACCAACCACTTCCAATGGAAATCCCATATGGAGGATTTATTAAGAAGTAAAGGCTTGTACCGGATTACCTTAGGAAAAGAAACAACACCCACTTATGCTGATAAGAAATCCAAATGGGATAATAGGAATGATGAAGCACGTGGATTAATCAAAATGTCCATCTCTCCTAATTTAAGGCTCCACCTTCAATCAATTGATAAACCCAAAGAAGCTTGGGAAAAGATTGAATCCATGTTTGGTAAACAAAATATTATTCAAGCACAACAATTAGAAAATCAAGTACTAACTTTAAGTCCAAGTGATTTTTCTTACAATGAAGACTATCTATCTAAGTTTAAAACACTCAGAACTTTATGTGAAGAATGTAAGATAAAGATAGACGAAGATCGTTGCATCTATATTATTCTTTCTAAGCTAGGTAGTGCATATTTTGTGTTTGTATATACCTTGTATGCCATGCAAGAGGCTCTAGGGGCAGCTTATCAAAAACCTAGTCTTGAGAACTTTTTTGATGCTTTGATTAGAGAGCAAGATAAGTTAGTACAACTTGAAGTGATCAACACTACAGGTACCTCCAACAAAGCCTTAGTTGTCCATTAGAAAGATAAACCCAAGAATACCAAGAAGAAACATCCTCGCCACAACAAAAAACAATATAAGGGTCCCAAACCCACTCAGACATCTTTTTCTCCTAATGGAGACAAAGGAGAAAAATATAAAAATAAGAAGACTGACAGACATTGCAACTTTTGTGATAAAGATGGTCATGATGACTTTAGAAGCAGTGATGAAGAAGAAAAACATCAGTATTGATTCTACTTATTCTTCTTCTTCTTCTCATGGACATGCACTTTTTGCTTCTAGTTTCTCCTTCAATACACCTTCTACTTCTACTTTTGATAAGTGGCTTATTGATTCTGGAGCATCTTATCATATGGCTAAGGATAGAGACATATTTTCTACTCTAAATGAATGTAACACCAAGAAAATATTTGTTGGTGATGATAGATCTCTTAGTGTTGAAGGATCTGGAACAGTTCAAGTAGAAAATGGTCATTTCAATGATGTATTATGTGTTCCATGTCTTTCTTGTAACCTTCTATTAGTATATCAAATCACTCATTTAGGTGAAGGTAAAACCGTAGAGTTTTCACCTCACCAAGTTGTAATCAAGGATCTAGAAGATCCTAAGCATGTTCTCGCAACTGGAATTGCGGATGATATTACCAGGTTGTACAAGTTTGACAACTTTGGTTCATCATCTTTTTCATCAGTTTTTGTTGCTCATAGCGATGATTTGAGCAAACTTTGGCATGAGCGGTTTGGTCATCTAAACTATCGCTCATTGCAACAACTATGTAATCAACAAATGGTGATTGATCTTCCTCTTGTTTCATGTAGAGATAGTGTTTGTGTCAGTTGTGTTCTCGAAAAACATCATCGGGACAGTTTTGAAAAATGTGCCTCTTAGCATGCCTCAAGTCCTTTGCAGCTTGTTCACAGTGATTTGTGTGGTCCACTTTCTTCTCCTTCTTTTTCTGGGTGCAAGTATTTCTTAACTTTCATTGATGACTTTTCCAGACATACTTGGGTTTACTTCTTAAAACTTAAGAGCAAATTTTTTGGCCTACAAGGCCCTTGTAGAAAAGAAATTTGGACATCAAATTCAAAGGTTAAGAACAGATAATGGAGGTGAATATGTGAACAATAATTTTACAAGTTATTGCACTACACAGGGAATTCAAATGCAACACATTGTTCCATAAACACCACAACAAAATGGTGTTGCTGAGAGAAAGAACCGCACATTAAAAGAAATGGATAATTGTATGATTCAATCTAAGGGATTAAGTCTAAACTATTGGGCAAAAGCCATCAACTGTGCAAATTACATAGTAAATCACACTCCCACAAAGGCTCTTAAAAATATAAAATGGGAAGAAGCTTGGACTAAAATTAAACCACATGTAAGTCACTTCCATGTATTTGGAAGTATAACATGGGCTCACATTCCTTATGAGAAAAAGAAAGCATTGCAGCCTAAAAGTGAGAAGTGTATATTTGTTAGTTATTCTGAAGATGTCAAAGGTTATATACTTCTTCAAACACATTTTAATGAAATTATTATTAGAAGAGATGTTAAATTTGATGAAAATCTCTTGGCATGCGAGCCTAATTCGACATTTGTGCCTTATTTGTCCTGTGAGCCTAATTCGGCGATTGTACCTTCTTCATCCTGCGAGCCATCTTCGACATTTGTGCCTTCTTCTTTTCTGGTTTCTTCTTCAGATGATGACAGTGAGGATGAAAATCCACCTCCACCTGCTCACCTTCCTCTAGATGATTCCTTTGAACCTGAACTAGAACCAACTCCAACACTTCCTAGATGGGTTCGTTCAACATGAGAATCAGTTGGTGATCTTGTTGGTGATCCTTCATATCAATGTCGAACACGTTCATATTTCCAGCGAGCCTCTTCTCTTTTGGCTCAAGTTTCAGAAACTCATGATCCAAAGACATTTGTAGAAGCTTCAAGTCATCCAGATTGGGATACAACAATGAATGAAGAGTATCGTTCTTTAATGGAAAATGATACTTGGGATCTTGTACCTCTTCCAAAAGGAATAAAACTTGTCATATGTAAATGGATCTACAAAACTAAGTATGCATCATATGGAAGTGTTGAAAGACACAAGGCTCGATTAGTTGCCAAAGGATTTTCCCAAGTTGAAGGAATTGACTATAATGAAACCTTTGTCCCTGTAGACAAAATGAATTCCATCCAACTTTTTCTTTCCCTTGCTGCCTGACATAAATGGGAAGTCCATCAGATGGATGTTAAATACATCGTCTTTCATGGAGATTTGCAAGAATAAATCTACAGGGAACAACCTCCTGGCTATGTCCAGAATGACTCTAGCCTTGTTTTTCGCCTTAATAAATCTCTTTATCGTCTCAAGAAAGCTCCCCGAACTTGGTATGCCAAAATGGACAAATTTCTTACTGCCATTGGATTCTCTAGATGCCATTCCGATCCTAATATCTATACCAAGAAAGTAGTAAGCCATATCATAATCATTTTCCTTTATGTTGATGACCTTATCCTTATTGGTAGTGACTCCAAACTTTTAAACCATGTGAAAACTAGCCTTAAGAAGAAATTTGAAATGACAAACTTGGGATTTTTGCACTATTTCCTTGGCCTCCAAGTTTTGCAAACCAATGCAGAAATTTTTCTTTCCCAATCTAAGTATGTTGTGACCTTCTTTGTCACTTTCACATGGATGATTGTAAACCAATCCCTTCTCCCTTCTAGTCTGGAGTCAAGCTTATTTCCACTTGTACTTCTCCCGATGTTGATGCCACCCTATACCGTTAGTTAGTTGGTAGCCTCTTATACTTGACCCATACCTGTACTGATATTTCCTTTGCTATTGGTATTGTTGCCCGGTATATGAAAACACCCCATGAAATCCATTGGAAAGTAGCTAAAAGGACACTTTGCTATGTCCGTGGTACAGTTCAGTTCAGGATACATTACAGTTCAGGGGGGACTCCTTTATTGGTTAGTTTCACTGATTCAGATTGGGCTGACAACCCTGATGATCGGAAGTCTACTGCAGGTTATGTTTTTAGCCTTGGTTCAGGACATGTCACTTGGGCCTATAAGAAACAATAGGTTATTTCACTTTCTTCACCAGAAGTAGAGTACCGACAGGTGGTAAATGCAAGTCAGGAAGCCTTGTGGCTTCGATAGATCCTTTCAGAGTTTGGATTCCAGCGGCATCATCCAACCAGCCTTGGTGCAACAATCAAAGTTCCATCAAGATAGCCAAAGACTCAGTTCAACATCAACATAGAAAACTCATCAATATACACATGCACTTCATCAGAAAGCTAATTCATGATCAAGTTATTGAAGTGCTCTTTTTCCCTACAGAAGATCAAGTTGCAGACATTTTCACAAAGTCTCTTATAGAAGTGAAGTT
>JZKD02S2321370.1:100709-112334 GCA_000966675.3 Picea glauca
AATTAGAATTAGAATTAGGATTCAATGAGAGTTGGAATTAGAATTCAATTAGGATGTGATTGTAATGAGGAGAAGGGAATTCTTAGCTTTGTTATTCTTTCATGTTTTGTCATTTGACTATTGCAATATGATTTGAGATTGATATGTTGTATGAGCTCATTGTTGTTAACTCTTCACATGTTTTATTTCCCTTAGGTAATTTCATGCTTTCCTAGTTAGTGTTTCAATGCTTTCTTAGATCAGTTTGATTTCAACAACATAGATTAGATTAGATTAGTTCTACTTCAGTCCTTCATATACAGTGCGTGTGCTTCGTCAGTCTACGTACCCCGGGTTGACAATTAAATGGTTGGGCAAGTACTACAACGTTATTATAACGACATATATTTCGCCTAACATTGGTCAGGGTTATATTACTTGTCAGCATGGGAAAATTGTTGATGTCTATCATGTGCCAAATCTCAGTACCAATCTGTTGTATGCTGCTTCGTCAACACAAACATGTAATATTGTTGAATTTTTGCTAGATCGGTTCTAGGTTTGTGATTTGAAGAAAGGCAAGTTGATTATTGTTGGTGGGATTCTTGACCCAATGGAAATTTTATACAAATTATGTGACACGAATTGACCTAAAATTGAATGAAATTCCCTTGTTTCTCACACTAATGAGCGAAGTTGAATTTGGCATGAGGGACTCGAACACTTGAACTTTCAAATTCTATAGGAATTGACAACTCAAAACATGGTTGTTGGTTTACCTAAAGTGTTCCCCCTTGAAGGAGTATGTAAGGGTTGTGTACTTGGGAAGCATCATCAGGAACCATTTGACTCTAGAAAAGTATGGCAAGCACAAAGCCTATTGGATTTGGTTCATAGTGATGTCATCTACATCAATATACCTTCACTAGTAGGTGCAAAATAGAGTTTGACTTTCCTTGATGATTTCTCTTACTTTACATGGGTCTATTTTATGAAGAACAAGAACCTTGTCTTTCAAAAGTTCAAGGAGTTTAGAGCCTTTGTTGAAAAGCAATGTGGCTGACCCATCAAGTTCCTGGCAGAAAATGGTGGGGAGTATGTAAATCGACCTTCTGGTTCGATATGGTATTGATTGGAAGTGATCGGTTTCTCACACACCTCAACAGAATGGCATTGCAGAATGCAAGAACTGGACATTAGTCAAAAATGGCTAGATGTATATTTTAGGACATTAAGTTGTTGAATTCCTCATATGGATTGTTGCAGGTTGATCCCTCTAATGTTGTCTCTAACACTAGTTATTTTGTTCCATATTTCAATCCTTTGACTGGATATTCAAACATTGTTCATGTTTCGACTAGATTGTCAACCTCTGAGTTGACTAGTCCATCATCCTCTGTTTCGACTACTCCACTAACTAAAGAGCCTATGACTTTTGATCGATATTTTGTAGTGAACTATAGTTCACCAATTTCTTGTCTACCTCAATGGGTTGTCATGAAAATTGAAGTTTCTTGAGATGGTGTTGGTGATGTCTCCTCCGGACAACAAACTCGAAGTCAAAATAAATATGTCCACATTTCCTTGATGACTAGCATACTTGAAACTTTTGATCATGTTTCCTACTCATATGTTGAAGGACAACTTGAATGGGAGCAGGCTAAGCATACATAAATTGATTATTTGACGAAGAATCACACTTGGGACTTAGTTCCTCGACTGCAAGGAAAGAACATTGTGAAGTGTCGATGGGTCTACATGACCAAATTTACCTCTGAAGGTGTTTTTGAATGACATAAAGTACACCTAGTTTCGAAATGGATTCAAGAAGGCATTGACTACACTGAGACCTTTTCCCCTATCACAAAGATGAACTATGTTCGACTTATTCTTTCCCTTGTTTCTCGTTTTGGATGGAAAATTCATTAGATGGATGTGAAGAGTGTTTTTATTCATGGATATCTATTTGACTAAATTTTCATGGAACAACCACTTGGTTTTGTGATAGATTCTAACTTGGTTTGTCGACTCAAAAAGTCACTTTATGGTTTGAAGAAACCTCCCCTAGCTTGGTATGCTAAGATCGATCGTTTCTTTATTTGACTTCATTTCAAACGTTGTGAATCTATTCACATCTTGTATGTATTCCATCCCAATGGAGATGCTTTGATTATTTTTGTATATGTAGATGACTTTCTCATTACTGGAAATAATAATGATCTCATCCTTAAATTGAAGAAACAACTTGTTGACTCCTTTGAAATGAAATATCTTGGTACTTTGCATTATTTTTTGGGTCTTTGAAAGTATTACCATTGTGTGATGGATTTTTCATTTCTCAGTTTAATATGTGATGGATCTGTTGATGCATTTTAAGATGGATGAATGTAATCCTTGTGCTACTCCTATTTCAATCTGGAGTAAAGCTCACCAAAACCTGTCAAACACCTGCAGTCGATGCTACACTTTATCGAAAAATGGTCGATAGTATTATTTTCATTACTCATAGTTGACCTGACATTTCCTTTGTTGATAGTGTGGTTTCTCAATTTATGCAGTACCCTAAAGAAATCCACTGGAAATCAGTCAAATGAATTGTCCGCTATCTCAAGGGTACCACTCATTTTGGTATCAAGGATTGTCAAAGTTCAGATTCATTGGTCATATTCACTAACTCAAATTTGGATGGTGATATTGATGATCACAGGTCCACTTCTAGCTATGTGTTTCTCTTTAGCACTGGACCATTGGTGTGGTCGTGCAAGAAACAAATGGTAGTCTATTTTTTGACTAAGGAAGTAGAATATCATGGCGACGTTCAAGCAAGTACTGAAGCAGTATGGATCTACCAACTTTTGGGAGAACTTGACCTTCCTATTCATAACTCAACTACAATATATTATTAATATTGTTTCCCATAAGAAGATGAAGCATGTTGATCTCCATGTTGACTATTTGTGACAGTTGGTTCATGAGAACTTTGTCTCTCTTGAATATTGTAGAACAAATGATTAGGTTGTTGATATCTTCACCAAGCCTTTAGTTGAAGCTATATTTATCATGATTTGTATGATGGTTGGGATTCAATAGGCTGTAATTATGGGGGGGGTGTCATGATGACATAATTTCACCTCCTGAATCTCCATAGATGTGTTCTCATGGGGGGTGTTGGAACATCAACCATTGATGGTTCATCACACATTTTTTGGATTCAATCACTCGAGTGATCGAGCTACATCTGAATACAATTGGTCGAGCGATCAACCAAATATATACATTTGTCGGTCGAGTAGTCAACATTCAGTCATACAGTCAACTAATAGTCGAATACATTCGGGCGGTGGAACGACCGATCCAAAAATCAACTACAAGTTGGATGCATAAACGGTCGATTCGAGCATCCTTTTCAAGCTAACTCAATAACACATATTTGGTGGAGTCAAATCTAACAACCCACAGTTACATGTGGACAAGATCTTCCAGATTCTATGGAAGTTGGTTAGATCTTGAGGATATAAATAATAGACCACATGGGTCATTATCATCATGGAAATCAAGTGATCGAGTTGATATTGTATGGAGATATCAAGGTCCAATATGCATTGTAATTTTCTTCTCAAAGTGAGTTTTGTGTAAGTGTTGTAATGGCGTCTTTATACACCACCTTTTGTCTTTAAAATTTCATATCCCTCTTCAACTATCTGCATAATTTTTTATTTGTTTCATTATAGGTTCCACTCCTTTCCCCAACACAATCTCCCAATTTATTTCTTTGCACCATGCTTTTGGTTTTACTGCATATTCAAAGAATCTTAACTCTACTTCAACCTGAGATATTAAAGAAAAAATAGAATATCCATAAATTTTATTTAAGGATTTTACCTTTCTTGGCAGAGGAATTGGACTTGAAACATGACTTGATGTTGAAGAATAAGTTGGAGTGGATGCAGTTTGAGTAGTACTTGGATTATTGGTTGGATTTGTAGAAACACAAGATTCCTCTTCTTGTATAATAATTCTTAGACTTTCTTCTTGCACTCCTTGATTCCACTGACATTCTTCTTTTTCATAAAAAAAAACACATCACTACTAACCACCAATATTTCAATTTTTGGATTATATAATCTGTAAGCCTTTGTCTCCTCACAATAACCAATAAAAAAGCACTTCACACTTTTATCATCTATTTTTTTCCTTTTCTCGTCAAGAACATGAGCATAATAAATATAACCAAAGACTTTCAAATGAACAAGACCAAGTTTTCTGCCACTCCATGCCTAATACAGAGTCATATTTTGCACACTTCTTGTTAGACATCTATTAAGAAAATAAACATATGTAGCTACAAATTTATCCCAAAAAATGTTTGGAAGACTTTTACCTTTCAACATGCTCCTAGCCATCTCAAAAATTGTTTGATTCTTTCGTTTGGCCACACCATTCTATTGGGGAGTATAGCCCGTTGTCAGTTTCCTATATATGCCATTATTTTTGTAATAATCATCAAAATCATTAGAAGTAAATTTTCCCCCTCTATATGTGTGTAATGTTTTTAAAACATAACCAGTTTGCTTCTCAATAAGAACTTTAAATCATTGAAAAATAATGCGGGCATCATATTTTTATTTAATGCAATACACCCATGTTCTTCTACTAAAATCATACACAAAAATAATAAAATACTTATTTTTTTTTAGTGACAAATTTTCCATGGGACCACATATATCTAAATGTACTAGCTCTAATGGTTTTGTTTCTCTCCAAGATTTTCCTATTGGAAATGAGTCTTTATGATGTTTTATGAGAACACATCCTTCACAAACTTGATCAACACAATGAATTAAAGGATATCATTTGACCATTTTCTTATTATGTAGTAAATTTAAGCCTCTTATATATGTATTCCCATACGTCATATGCCATAGCCAATAATTATCATCATAGCCAACTTCTAATGCTCTATTTTCTTCATAAGAAAAATTGAAAGAAAATATTTTGTTTTGTAGCATACTAATTTTGGCTATAATCTTATTATGATTTTCTTTATCATATATGATGCATTCACCATTCTTAAAAACAACAAGATATCCATTTTCAATAATATTCCCCACACTCAACAAATTATGTGGTAAATTAGGAACATATAAGACATCATTAATATGTTTTACTTGGCCTTGCTTTTTTTTTACTGTAATTGTTCCTTTACCTTTAATTTCCACTGGCTTGTCATCTCCCAAGAGTAATTCAAAATTTTTAGATTCATCTATCTTGACAAAGCTATCTTTTTTTCCAGTCATGTGGTCACTACAACCATTTTCCAAAAGCCATACCTCCTTGGAAACCTTGTTAACTGAATCACAAGCCAAAAACAAAGTGCCCACATCCCCCTTTTCCTAAAACAAAATTAACTTGTTGCTTTTGTTTTTTCCGACAATTACTTTGATAATGGCCAAATATTTTACAATAAAAACATTGCATTTGGGATTTTTCAATTTTTTTACCTCCATCATTATTGTCATGCTCTCTTCCTTTGTTATTTGCATTAAAAACTCTTCCTCGACCTTTGCCTCCTATATTGGCTTGTCCTCTTCCTCGTCCATGAGTGTTTAGAACTTCCTCACGAGAAAAAATCTCAACTTTATGACTTCTATCTTTGGAATTATTGGTTTTTTCTTGAAAATCTTGCTCAAATGATTTTTCAATAGATTTATTCACCCTTTGCTCATGTGATTGAAGATATCTCATAAGCTCATTCAGAGACAACTGAGTTAAATCTTTATATTCTTCAACAACAACAACAATAACATTAACTTTTGTAGGAAGACTTCTTAAAACTTTTTCAACAATTTTTTGATTTGTTAAATCTTATCCATAGGATCTAATTTGATTCACTATTCCCATAACTCTAGTGAAAAAATCTTGCATAGATTTTGAATTATGCATACAAAGAGTTTCAAATTATATTCTAAGAGATTTTAATTTAACAAATTTTACCTTATCCATCCCTTGATATGCTTGTTGTAGCATATCCCATGCCTCCTTTGATTTTGTTATTGAAACAAATATTGGGAAAACAAAATCGTGCACTACTTGTTGGGTGAAAAAAAGATATTTTGAGTCCCCTTTTCGGTTTTCCCTTAATTGATCTCTTTGGACTTGGGTCAGGCCAATAATAGCTTGAGCATCTGCTGGTTCTGTATAACCATTTTCCATTTGACAACACAGGTATTCCAACAGAGGACGAACACCTTCAGTAATCACTCACATAACCAGATCAAAGATCAACACACCAATGTTTTCACATGGTAAAACCAATATGGGGAAACATCCACAGCCCCATCCAATGTGGCCACTTGGAGCAATTTATTAATGAAAAAGAAAAAGATTACAGAGATATTTTACAAAAGAGTTTCTCAAAATGTATCATCGACAAATGACCCTCCATGCTCTTTAAATAGAGATCATGGACCAATCGGGTGCTAAGCCACAAATCAATGGTCGTTAAGATCGAGGAGAGTATGAACCGTTAGATCACTCTATGTTGGGAACATATTGTGACTGTCAGGTTTCCTAACTACAAATGCATACTAATTCATAGTAAAGAAACACACTTTTACCTAATGATACATTAGAACAAGTAGATCTTAACTAACTCCTAAGTGTCTAAATATCCTAACATACCCCCTTAAGAACAACTTGGGATAGGATTGAAGAATTTACAATGGAAACACAATAGGAGAAGGAAGGTGGCATTAGAGCATATCCCCCCTTAATGACAACTTCTTGAACTCCTAACATAGATCGAAGTTTGGAAAACTTCACTTCTATAAGAGACTTTGTGAAAATGTCTGCAACTTGATCTTCTGTAGGGAAAANATAAAAATTGAAAGAAAATATTTTGTTTTGTAGCATACTAATTTTGGCTATAATCTGATTATGATTTTCTTTACCATATATGATGCATTCACCATTCTTAAAAACAACAAGATATCCATTTTCAATAATATTCCCCACACTCAACAAATTATGTGGTAAATCAAGACCATATAAGACATCCTTAATATGTTTTACTTGGCCTTGCTTTGTTTTGACTGTGATTGTTCCTTTACCTTTAATTTCCATTGGCTTGTCATCTCCCAAGAGTAATTCAAAAATTTTAGATTCATCTATCTTGGCAAAGCTATCATTTTTTCCAATCATGTGGTTGCTGCAACCATTTTCCAAAAGCCATACCTCCTTGGAAACCTTGTTAACTGAATCACAAGCCAAAAACAAAGTGCCCACATCTCCCTTTTCCTAAAAAAAATTAATTTGTTGCTTTTGTTTTTTCCAACAATTACTTTGATAATGGCCAAATATTTTACAATAAAAACATTGCATTTTGGATTTTCCAATTTTTTTACCTCCACCATTATTGGCATGCTCTCTTCCTTTGTTATTTGCATTAAAAACTCTTCCTTGACCTTTGCCTCCTATATTGTCTTGTCCTCTTCCTCATCCATGAGTGTTTAGAACTTCCTCACGGGAAAAAATCTCAACTTTATGACTTCTATCTTTGGAAATATTGGTTTTTTCTTGAAAATCTTGCTCAAATGATTTTTCAATAGATTTATTCATCCTTTGCTCATGCGATTGAAGATATATCATAAGCTCATTCAGAGACAACTGAGTTAAATATTCATATTCTTCAATAACAACAACAATAACATCAACTTTTGTAGGAAGACTTCTTAAAACTTTTTCAACAATTTTTTGATTTGTTAAATCTTATCCATAGGATCTAATTTGATTCACTATTCCCATAACTCTAGTGAAAAAATCTTGCATAGGTTTTGAATTATGCATACAAAGAGTTTCAAATTATATTCTAAGAGATTTTAATTTAACAACTTTTACCTTATCCATCCCTTGATATGCTTGTTGTAGCATATCCCATGCCTCCTTTGATTTTGTTGTTGAAAAAAATATTGGAAAAATAGAATCGTGCACTACTTGTTGGGTGAAAAAAAGAGATTTTGAGTCCCCTTTTCGATTTTCCCTTAATTGATCTCTTTGGACTTGGGTTAGGCCAACAATAGCTTGAGCATCTGCTGGTTCTATATAACCATTTTCCATTCGACAACACAGGTATTGCAATAGAGGACAAACACCTTCAGTAACCACTCACATAACCAGATCAAAGATCAACAAACCAATGTTTTAATGTGGTAAAACCCTACAGGGAAACATCCATAGCCCCATCCAATGTGACCACTTGGAGCAATTTATTAATGCAAAAGAAAAAGATTACAAAGATATTTTACAAGAGAGTTTCTCACAATGGATCATCGAAAAATGACCCTCCATGCTCTTTAAATAGAGACCATGGACCAATCGGGTGCTAAGCCATGAATCAATGGTCGTTAAGATTGAGGAGAGTATGAACCGTCAGATCACTCTATGTCGGGAACATATCGTGATCGTCAGATTTCCTAACTACAAATGCATACTAATGCATACTAAAGAAACACACTAAGAAACACACTTTTACCTAATGACACATTAGACCAAGTAGATCTTAACTAACTCCTAAGTGTCTAAATGTCCTAACATCCCCCCTTAAGAACAACTTGGGATAGGATTGAAGGATTTACAATGGTGACACAATAGGAGAAGGAAGGCGGCATTAGAGCATATCCCCCCTTAATGACAACTTCTTGAACTCCTAACATAGATTGAAGTTTGGAAAACTTCGCTTCTGTAAGAGACGTTGTGAAAATGTTTGCACCTTGATCTTCTGTAGGGAAAAAGAGCACTTCAATAACTTGAGCATGAATTAGCTTTCTAATGAAGTGCATGTGTAGCTTGATGTGGTTTCTACACTGAAGTTGAACTAGGTCTTTGGATATCTTGATGGAACTTTGATTGTTGCACCAAAGGATGGTCGGATGATGCTACTGGAATCTAAACTTTGAAAGGATCTATCGAAGCCACAAGGCTTCCTGACTTGCATTTACCGCTTGTTGGTACTCTTCTTATGGTGAAGAAAGTGAAATAACCTATTGTTTCTTACAGGCCCAAGTGATAGGTCCTGAACCAAGGATGAAAACATAACCTGCAGTAGAATTCCGATCATCAGGGTCGTCGGCCCAATCTGAATCAGTGAAACCAACCAATAAAGGAGTCCCCCCTGAACTGTAATGTATCCCGAACTGAACTGTACCACAGACATAGCGAAGTATCCTTTTAGCTACTTTCCAATGGCTTTCATGGGGTGTTTTCATATACTAGGCAACAATACCAACAACAAAGGAAAGATCAGGACGTGTATGGGTCAAGTATAAGAGGCTACCAACTAACTGACGGTACAGGGTGACATCAACTTCGGGAGAAGTACAAGTGGAAAAAATATTGACTCCAGACTAGAAGGGAGAAGGGGTTGGTTTACAATCGTCCATGTGAAAGCGATGAAGAAGGTCACAAGCATACTTAGATTGGGAACGAAAAATTCCTGCATTGGTTTGCAAAACTTGGAGGCCAAGGAAATAGTGCAAAAAGCCTAATTTTTCATTTCAAATTTCTTCTTAAGGATGGTTTCACATGGTTTAAAAGTTTGGAGTCACTACCAGTAAGGATAAGGTCATCAACATAAAGGAAAAGGATTATGAGATTGCTTCCTACTTTCTTGGTATATATATTAGGATCAGAATGGCATCTAGAGAATTCAATGGCAGTAAGAAAGTTGTCCATTTTGGCATACCAATCTCTGGGAGCTTGCTTGAGACCATAAAGAGATTTATTAAGGCGAAAAACAAGGCTAGAGTCATTCTAGACATAGCCAGGAAGTTGTTCCATGTAGATTTATTCTTGCAAATCTCCATGAAAGAAGGTGTATTTAACATCCATCTGATGGACTTCCCATTTATGTGAGGCAGCAAGGGAAAGAACAAGTCGGATGGAATTCATTTTGGCTACAGGGGCAAAGGTTTCATTATAGTCAATTCCTTCAACTTGGGAAAATCCTTTGGCAACTAATTGAGCCTTGTGTCTTTCAACACTTCCATGTGATGCATACTTAGTTTTGTAGACCCATTTACATCTAACAAGTTGTATTCCTTTTGGAAGAGGTACAATATCCCAAGTATCATTTTCCATTAAAGAACGATATTCTTCATTCATTGTTGTATCCCAATCTGGATGACTTGAAGCTTCTGTAAATGTCTTTGGATCATGAGTTCTGAAACTCGAGCCAAAAGAGAAGAGGCTCGCTGGAACTATGAACGTGTTTGGCATTGATCTGAAGGATCATCGACAAGATCACCAGCTAATTCTCGTGTTGAACGAACCCATCTAGGAAGCATTGGAGCTGGTGTTGGTTTAGGTTCAAAGGAATCATCTGGAGGAAGGTGAGCAGGAAGAGGTGGATTTTCATCCTCACTGCCATCATTTGAAGAAGAAACCAAAACAAAAGAAGGCACAAATGTCGAAGATGGCTCACAGGCCAAAGAAGGTACAATCCTCGAATTAGGCTCACAGGCCAAATAAGGCACAAACGTCGAATTAGGCTCGCATGCCAAGAGATTTTCATCAAATTTAACATCTCTTCTAATAATAATTTCATTAAAATGTGTTTGAAGAAGTATATAACCTTTGACATCTTCAGAATAACCAACAAATATACACTTCTCACTTTTAGGCTGCAATGCTTTCTTTTTATCATAAGGAATGTGAGCCCATGTTCTACTGCCAAATACATGGAAGTGACTTACATCTGGTTCGATTTTAGTCCAAGCTTCTTCTGGTGTTATATTTTTAAGAGCCTTTGTGGGAGTGTGATTTACTATGTAATTTGCATAGTTGATGGCTTTCACCCAATAGTTTAGACTTAATCCCTTAGATTGAATCATACAATTAGCCATTTCTTTTAATGTGCAGTTCTTTCTCTCAGCAACACCATTTTGTTGTGGTGTATATGGAACAATGTGTTGCATTTGAATTCCCTGTGTAGTGCAGTAACTTGTAAAATTATTGTTCACATATTCACCTCCAGTATCTATTCTTAACCTTTGAATTTGATGTCCAAATTGCTTTTCTACAAGGGCCTTGTAGGCCAAAAACTTGTCAAAAAATTCGCTCTTAAGTTTTAAGAAGTAAACCCAAGCACGTCTGCAAAATTAATCAATGAAAGTTAAGAAATACTTGCACCCAGAAAAAGGAGAAGAAAGTGGACCACACAAATCACTGTGAACAAGCTGCAAAGGACCCGAGGCACGCCAAGAGGCATGGTTTTCAAAACTGTCCCGATGATGTTTTTCGAGAACACAACTGACACAAACACTATCTCTGCATGAAACAAGAGGAAGACCAATCACCATCTGTTGATTACATAGTTTCTACAATGAGTGATAGTTTAGATTACCAAACCGCTCATGCCAAAGTTTGCTCAAGTCATCACTATGAGCAACAAAAATTGATGAAAAAGATGATGACCCAAAGTTGTCAAACTTGTACAACCTGGTAATATCATCCGCAATTCCAGTTGCAAGAACATGCTTAGGATCTTCTAGATCCTTGATTACAACTTGGTGAGGTGAAAACTCTACGGTTTTACCTTCACCTGAATGAGTGATTTGATATACTGATAGAAGGTTACAAGAAAGACTTGGA
>JZKD02S2321370.1:112344-123077 GCA_000966675.3 Picea glauca
CTTAAAGGTAGAAAGGCGGGGGGGCTCCGGAATCCCATGTTCACCGTTGATCTGGGCACGTGAATCTCTGCCATCCAAACTTGATTTCCATTTAAACACAGACGCGTTTGCATCCCAAACTTAGGGTAAGTGGGTTTTAACCCATTCCTTCGCATTTTACCCCCCGTTACGAGAAATATTGCTAACAGGTGGGTGGCCACTGATATCCACTGGGATCAATCCTCCCTCCTTAGGAAGCAATGGTCTCCATTGTGTTGAGTTCCAGGGGGAGAGGGGAAAGCGATTGTTGAATCTGAATATTGGTGAGCTGCTTGCCTTGTTGGAACCGTCGCGCTGCTTGGTTTGTTGAAGGTCGTCACGAACCTGTGGCTGGAAGGGTTGGACCTTTTTAACCAGTCTGGCTACATGAGATGACTGTGTGCAGAAGGAATCTTTGTGCTTTGTTGCAACCTTGTCAACCTGCTTTTGGTGGATAGAAGGTGCTTAGGCCGAGGCTGTAGTGGTTGTAGTATCCTTTTGTTCCCCTTTTGAACAGATTGTGGAGAAGATGAATTTTGTAGTATGAGATACTACCTTGTGGCACTGTTTAGGTGGGGCAGTAGTTGGAACTATCTCTGGTATCCTGTAGAGATGACCCCCAAGAGTAATAATGACACTACGGGGTCGAGACTCATAGATAGCATGGCATTTACACATATATGGCTGGCCCAAGAAAACATCACAGACATCTAGTGGGGCAACATCACATAATACCTCATCCTTGAAGGGTTGGATGCCGTATGACAATCGACACTGCTGGCTGACACGAAGATATCGTCCTTGGCGAAGCCACCCGATGCTATATGGTTGTGGGTGTGGTGTTGTCGACAATCCCAACTGTTTGACGACCTCTGCTGAGATGAGGTTCTTTTGGCTTCCACTATCAACAATAAAATGCAGCGGGGTCCACTTCACCCACATCTGTGAATGAAAAAGGTGCTCCCCCTCTTCTGAATCTGTTGGTTCTTTTGGTTGAATTGTTGTGGTTGCGACAATAGCAATGGGGTCTGCATCGATGATCTGTCTTTTACCAATATTTTTAGAATCAGATTCTGAATCAGGGTTTGGATCCTTGTCTTTGATCTCAGCCACCAATGACTATTTTGAGCAACATTCATAGGTGTTGTGCCAGGGGCTTTTGTGGAAATCGCACCATTTTCTGGTGTCCTTCTTTGTCTTCCGGTGACCCTTCTTTTCCTGTGGCTTGGACTAGTTTTCGGGAGACTGTTTGTTAGGTCCATCTTTGTCATACTTTGGTTGTTGTGGATTTGTAGACCTGAACTCCCATTTGTTCTGGTGCTTAAACTTCTGCTCGATTTCAACAACATATTGATAAGCAGCACTGAGTGATGAGATGTCCAGAAAATCCATTTCAGTTTGGATGTATCTGTGTAGAGCCCCACGGTATTTTAGAACCAAATGTCGTTCAGAGTCTTTGATACCCAGTTTGGTGCGCAAGGTATGGAAGGTATTGGTGAACTCTGGAATTTCTTGGCCCCTCTCTTGTCGTAGTGTGGTCCATCTCATGTACTGGTCCTCATAGTTACCAACAGGGTAATACTGTTCCTTTGCCGCATCCACAAAAAAATCCCAAGTGGGCTTGGCCCCATATATTCCAAACTCCTCTGTGGAACTCTGCTCCTAGTAAGATTCCCACCACTGTTTGACACGGGGGAGATCCTTAAGGAGTGCGAAGGTGATATTTTCCTTGTCTGAAAAATTATGAACATAGAAATAACCTTCTAGCAGATTTAACCATTTATCTAGGACATTTGCATCTGTTTGACCTTCAAATACGGGAATATCAAAATTAACCTGTACCTTGAAAGGCGAGGTGCCTCCAAAGTGGCCACTTGATGAAGATGCGCCTGATGCTATCGACAGGCGTTGAAGGATGTGGAAAAAATTCTCCATCATTTCGTCCCTCTGTCGCGTGAGAGCTTGCTCAAGCAACAAACTGATAGGATCGTTTGTTCCATCGTTTTTCTTTTCTTCTGCCATTGAGGGTTTCTTGGGTGTGCGGGAGCGATTTTCCTCAAGAGAGACAAGCTCGAGACCCAACTTGCTATACTCAGACCTCGCCGGGGACATGCACTGAAAAACAATCAAGAGCAGCCTGCTCTGATACCACTGATCTAGATTATTTTTGGCACAAAATGAGAGCGGAGATATAACACAGAAATATTGAAAGATATTGCAAGAGAGACAACAATATAACCGAGATATAGCGGAAATATAACAAGAGTCACAGATATACAGTAATACACGATTTCTATTAATGAAATAAATGTACAGAGACTGTAAAATACAGAGTGAAAGATTCACTAGAATGGTGGTAGCTTATCTCTGAGAAGAGATGTGACGGCTACTCGCATTCACAAGAAGATGATCATTACCATGAGGCACTAAGGGCCTTTTTAACAAAAGTAAAATCCAAAACCCTAACCCCGGAAGATGAAAATCCAAAAGGTTTGTGGGCCCCGATGGGGGTAGTTGATACGTCAACTTCCCAGGGGCGTAACTTTTGCATACGATCTTTGTTTGGGGTGCTCAATAGCTCGTTGGAAAGATATATCGGAGAACTACAAATTTTGGGTGAGCAACATGAACTACGATCCATGTTGCTCCCCGTTTTCTCAAAAAACATCGTTTAGGGTCTCAAAATGGCCCCGGAAGTTAAAAACTGCTAAAAATAGTAAATTACCAAAATTGCCCGAAACATGTTTTGGGCCAGTTGGAGAGGGTGGGTGGTCACCAATATCCACCAGCCGAAAATATTCCAGATCATTATTATAATTATAAAACTAAAGTAGTAACTAACATGCCCACACATCAAATAAATATAAACTAATCCAAATCGAAATCAAGTGGAGTACTCTATCTTAGTTGGGCGATGACAAAAGTGTGTTCTCCTTGGGGAGAGCACCCTATCTATCTACATCAAGAAAGTTTCTAGATTGGCACAAAATAATTATTATGAAAATACAATATTTTGCTGTCAAATTTG
Organism: Picea glauca; assembly: GCA_000966675.3. NCBI lineage: Eukaryota > Viridiplantae > Streptophyta > Pinopsida > Pinales > Pinaceae > Picea > Picea glauca. The sequence continues at coordinate 115,391 of JZKD02S2321370.1, forward strand.
TCAATAAGTAGAAAATTTGAAGGATTTGTGTCCTTAAGGAAAATATTTTATCCTTAAAAGGAAAAAATGACATCAGCCAAAACCCAAAGGATGAAAATCATTTGAGTGAGTGATGAACATGATCATATAGAAAATCAATAGGCTGCATATTTAGAGAAGGATACCAATGGATTTCCAGAAGTGCAAGTTGAAGAAACAATGATCTCTACAACGGATAGAGAACAAGACACGAATCATTTGAGGGTGGTAGTTGTGTATGAATACCCATGAGAGGGATGAAGACAGGTCATAAATTCAACAACTTTGATTCACATAAGGAGTTGGCACACCATCTAAATCCTAGACATCAAATTTATTATATGAATCCTCATCATTTGATTTCAAAATTACCATTAGTCATTATGGAGCCTTATGGTCAATAACATTGAGCTTCCATTGAAAATTTTTACAAACATACATCAATTCGAGCTTACCAAGTTCAACCCATCAAAATTGTCGCAATAGGAGTTAAAATTAGATAATAACAATACATTAAAAAAAACATAAAGTCAACTCAATTAAAAATAATAATAATTATTATAATTATAAAAATAAAATCACTAATAACCTGTGACCTCTTAAGAGGAAACACATGTTCTTAACCATTAGACCCACTTATATATATATATATATAGATGAATACCAAAATTTGAGAGAAATATACTTCATTTATTTTTATTTTGGTTAATAGTCAACCTCATTTTCATTATTTTGGATAAGGGATCACTTTTAGATAGTTGCTATCAGAGGTATTTTGTATAAATCACTAATAAAGACTTACGTAATTTAGGGAGGTTGATATGGAGTTTATTTTAAGTAAATATTTAAAATATTGTTTATAATATTTTTTTTTAATTGAAATATTTAAATATATATATAAATAAAGATATTTTAAATAAACAATTTATAATAAATATAATAACTGATTTAAATGTATATATTTAAACATATATATTGAATAACTTCATGATAATCATTTAAACGTATATAATATACTTTTCAAAACAAATAAGAAACCTAATAAATATTAAATCTTTCACTTATACTCTATTGAAAATATGTGATAATATATTAAAATTTAAAACTATATATAAATAAGATATATTTTAATATAAATAATTTTTTTTTATATGAAAATGTATATAAATTGTAAAATATTTTATATTTATAAAACTAAAAATATTTTGTATTTAATTTTTTTTTTTTTTTATATTATATGTATGTAACTACTTTAGTGATGAGTATTTTTTTATTTCATCAAGCAATTAAGAATTTTTAAGGATTTGTGCTTCAATAAGTTATGATTGTAATCCTCAAGGATTCTCTGGTAAGTATGATTATTAATATTGACAAAACTAAAGTTATGATAATTAAATCCAAAAATATCACTTAGTATACTTCCATATATGACAATAAGAACTTTAAAATATATAGGAATTGATATTTATCACAAACTCAATTGGAACTATAGTATTGAGAAAAAAGGTAAATGGAGGGTGGAAAGATTATTATGGGCTGGAAAAAAATTGTAAATCAATGAGCCTTTGAATATGCCATAAAAAAATTATCTCTGACTCCCCTTATTTTATAAGGATTTGAAGTTTGGGGATGCAGTATGTCTAGAGAATTATGGAGAAAGATAAAGCAATCCAAAAGATTTTTCTTACTTATACCTATTGAAAGAACTTCTATGACCATGTACCTAATGTATAAGAACAAGTTAAACAATATGGAAGACAAGAGGATCCCTAAAATTGCTTCAAACTCAAGCCAAAACCATCTTTTGCTCAAGCCGGGATGACATCAAGATACTAAATCATTGAGGAATAAAGAAATAAATCATTCTCACAATAAGGATAATATTAAAATTAGTATTACATATAAATTTAAGGAGAAATTGTGATGTAGTAAAGAATTAGAGGGAAAATAAAATTAAGATATTACAAGGAGGTGATTAACCCTAATCTAGAAGATCAAAAGTATAGATCTCTTTTTTGACTAATGTAAAGAATCAAATCATCTCTCACATATTTCATAGTGAAGCTATGCATTGGACAATTCCCAAAAAAACCCTGAGATGAAAGAATCTGTAAATTTTGTGACACTAAGAAGGTTAAATATTAAAAGCACTTTCTCTTAAAATGTTGAAAATATACTAAATCAAATCTCAATTTTTGAAATGCTTTTCTAAATGTTTTTTTAACACAAAATTTAATCAAATTTATGTATTCTCTTATCATCTTCCAATCTAATAGACCATTTTTAATCTTAGTAAACCTTAAACATCATCATTGAAATTCATTTCATGTGATAATGATATATATGGACTTTAATCTTGACTTACACGATTTAGGAATGATTCAATATTTTGTATCAAATTATGAACCAATTGTTTAACACTCCATATTGTGCCTGACGCACGGGGTCAAATAAAAAAGTTGGTCGAAAAAATTAAACCGTATGAAGAGATATGGTAGAATCTACCAGAATTATGAGTGAATTATGATTTTTATGTTTTAAGGAGGGCAAATCATTCTCTGAGTGACATTTTTACATAATAATTAAATTTTTATGCATTTCTGTAGGAGAAGGTTCATCTTTTAAATCTTATTTATCCTGAAAGATTGGAGATGGAGATTGCTTATTTATTTAAAACGTTGCCAGACAAGTATACTAGAATCACAGCAAATAAATAATTCATTTGAGCTGGTGCTGCATACATTGATTCTTGAAGTGAATATTACATACAACCGTACTAGGATCACAGCAAATAAATAATTCATTCAAGCTGGCGCTACATGCATTGATTCTTGAAGTGAATCTCAGATACAACCGATTTTATTGAAATGAGATTCACAATATTCAAATAAATATCATTAATGAATTCCACACGAAATTTCCAAAGTAAACTCACCAAATGATCCCCAGTTCTCTCTAATACGCGCCGATAAAAACAAAAACAAAAATATATTTAATGTGTAGCGACAATGCTGAACCGCAATTGGCGGCGGAAGAATATGAAGTGAGGAGGCAGGTACAACGCTGAATGGCAATTGGGTGATGAAGAAGAATATAAAATTATTTAAAGAAAATGATGGGTGAAAATGAGCAATCCAATCTCATGATAATGTCTGGTATTTTCCCAGCAGTTACAATGCAATTCAATCACGTGTGTGAATAATAACATGGCTGTCCTAATCAGATGGTGTGTTCATCTTCTGGTCTATATATCCGACAGCCCATGTGTATGTGAACAGGGCGAAACGCACAATCTTTCTTGCTTTCATAATCTGGAGGCCTATCTGCACCTCCTCGACGGATACCATGGCCCAGGACAGCACTTCCATCTCTCGTCTCCCCGCGATCACGCTCTGGTGAACAAGTCGTGCGATTATCTCAAGGAACGCTACCAGGTTCCGTCTTCCTGGTGGCAAGCCGCCAACAAAGGACTGATCAAGAATTCCGAGGGTAGGTGGGTTCAACCGGAAAGGAACAGGATTATTAAAGAGCACCATGAGACCAGTGTCCATAATTCTCGTCCTAATCAGATATGCGGCGTGAATCGTGACTCACCATAGACCTGTTCTGACTCCGACTTTGTGCATGTCTGTGTCCACCGTGTGATTCTTTGTTTTTCTGCATTTCTTTCTTGTCGCTTCTACTGGGTGTAATCTTTACCATGGTATCATCTTTGGATACCGATGCATACTGGAGTGCCTTAGCTGGCTTTGTGAATATTTTGCATTAATAATAATATTAAATGAATCTGATTATTTTAAATTAAATTTTATTTTATACCTCTTTCCATTCAAAATTCAAACTTGTGATCTAAATATTTTATACCTATTTAAATTCAAACAGGTTATATATTAATACCTATTTAAATTCAAATATATGTTATATATTAATAGTAAATACATTTTCTTAACGATTATATCTAAGTAATAGTAAATACTATTTAAATTCAAACATGTAATGTATTGATGATGATGATTAATCTCTACTAAGATCGAATTGGTTTAATAATACATGGTAAATATATTTTCTTAATGAGTAAATCTAACTAATAATAAATATATGTTCTTAAGGATTAAATTTAATTAAATTGTACAAAACATATATATATTAAAATTTAAAAAAATACGATATTTTGTTTATTCAAAGTTTGATTTGATTTTGAATTTATTTTTTAACTTTTAAGAAAAAGGGTAGAAGAATGGTTAGAGTCTAAATCCTTTTTAACTTATCTGTATCTTAATATCATAAGATGTATATCAATATTATTTTGTACTATATTTGTTGAATTAGTTAGCCTCATGGTTTGGCTTATCTTAATGTTAAAATACATGCGAGAATCAATCAATTTGTATTGAATTATTTATGAAATAAATGCAACTTATTATTTTTTTCTTATATCATTGCTAAAGTAAATGCAAATTATTATTCCCCTATATTATTGCTAAATTCAATATAATTAAAAAATATATTCTTTTTACAAATTTTTAATAAAATAATAAAATTATTATAATTTTTATTAAAATTTTCAATATTTTTTTAGATTTCATAATTTCAACTCCTAGAATCATATAATTACATTTTTTAGTGCTTTACAAATTTCAATGATCAAGTGGATATCAATGCCACCTACTTATTTTAAGTCGCTCAAAATAGTTTTCTGGCAATTTACTATTTTGAGCAGTTTTTTGGTTCCTAAACTTCTGGGGCCATTTTGAGGGCACAAATGATTTTTTTTCGCGGTGGAGCACCTCAAATATAGTTGAAGGCTCTCATTGAGCCCCCAAAATGAATCTCAACGTCGATACCTTTCCAAAGAGCTATCGTGCACCCCAAACGAAGATTGTATGCCAAAGTTACACCCCCGGGAAGTTGATACACCAAACTACCCAAAACAGGGTTCAAAAAGTTGTTTGTTTTTCATCTTCCGGGGTTAGGGTTTTTTATTTTATTTATGTTAAAAAGGCCTTTGGAGCCTCATTGTAACAATTATCTTCTTGCAAATGCAAGTAGGCATCACATCTCTTCTCATAAATAAGCTACCACCATTCTAGCGAGCCTTTCACTTTGTATTTCTACAGTTTTGTACATTTCACTCATTAATAGAAATTGTTTATTATTGTATATTTGTGCCTCTTGTTATATATCCGATGCATATCTGTTATATTATTGGCTCTCTTGAAATATCTCTATATATTTATGTGTTATATCTCTGCTCTCATTTCGTGCCGAAAATAATACGAATTAGTGGTATCAGAGCAACCTGCTCTTGATCGTTTTTCATTGTATGTCCCCGATGAGGTCCGAGTATAGCAGGTTGGGTATTGAGCTTGTCTTTGTTGAGGAAAATATCTCTCACATGCCCAAGAAACCCTCCATGGTGGAAGAAAATAAAAACGACGGAGTACAAGATTTTATTAATCTGTTGCTTGAGCAAGCTGTCACGCAACAAATAGACGAAATGATGGAGAATTTTCCCACATACTTCAACGCATGTCGATAACAACAAGAGCATATTCATCAAGAGCCCACTTTGGAGGCACCTCTCCTTTCAAGGTACATATTGATTTTGATATTCCCCTATTTGAAGGTCGGATAGATGCAGATGCCCTAGAAAAATGGTTAAATCTGCTAGAAGGTTATTTCTCTGTTCACAATTTTTTCGAGAGGGAAAATATCACTTTCTCACTCCTTAAGGCTCTCCCGCGTGTCAAAAATTGGTGGGAAACTTACTGGGAGAAAATTTCGACAAAGGATTCTGGAATATATGGGGTCAAGCGCACTTGAGATTTTTTTGTGGATGCATTCAAGGAACAATATTGCCCTGTTGGTAACTATGACGACCAATACATGAGATGGACCAGACCATGTAAAGAGAGGGGTTGAGCAGTATCAAAGTTCACCAATACCTTTCATACCTTGCTTACCAAGTTGGGTATCAAATATTCTGAGTGGAATTTGGTTATGAAATATCGTGGGGCTCTACAAAGGTACATCCAAATTGAAATGGACTTTCTGGACATCCCATCGCTAGGAGTTGCCTATCGATATCCTATCAAAATCGAGCAGAAATTTAGGCACCAGAACAAACGAGACTTCGGGTCTACAAATCTGTAACAACCAAAGTATGGTAAACAAGTCCCTAACTACCAACCTCTAGGAAACCAATCCAAGCCATAATAAAAGAAGGACCATGGGAAGACAAAGAAGGAAACTGGAAAGTGGTGTGATTTCCACAAAATCCCCTAGCACAAAACTGATGAATGTTGCTCAAAATAATTGTTGGTGGTTGTGATCAAAGAAAAGGAGTCGAACCCTGATTCAGAATCTGATTCAGACAATAACGGGAGAAGACAGATCAACGATGTAGACCCCACTGTTAATTTCGTGACCACAACAATTCAACCAGAAGAACCAATAGATCCTAAAGAGGGGGAGTGCCTCTTTCATTTACAGATGTGGGTGAAGGAGACCCTGTTGCATTTCATTGTTTATAGCCGAAGCCAAAAAAATCTCATCTCAGCATAGGTTGTCAAACAATTGGGATTGTCAATAACACCACACTCGCAGCCATACGACATTGGGTGGCTTCACCAAGGACGAGTGTTATCACTGAAATATCGTCTGCAACATTGCATGCAAATGGTTATAGAAACACAGAAATGCCAACAACAATTAGTTCACCTGCAACATTGAAATTCATTCAAAAGGAAAAAAACTATACAATTGGGAAAAAATTGACATGCACAAATTTACCAAAGGAAGTGTGCGCATAATGCGCGGGCCAACAAAGCCCTCAAAGCGTGACTGTGTACGAGAAAATCCATGCACTTCTATGAACGACGCATTTATGGATCTTGTCGGACTCTCGACCACCTATGGACTAGCTCCCAACACGATTTGACCTTCATATATGAGGGAAATCCAAATGGGGGGTTGGTCAAGAACTAGAGGGTTCCCTAAAAGCCCCTTGTTCACACCAATAACCAATTACATTTTTCCTTGAAGAAATTCTATAAATAAGAGCCATGGGTGCACTAAGAAACCAAGATCTTCATACTATTGTTATGCTACTAGAATTCTCCCTTGAGAATTATCTTTTCTCTTAGGATCCTTCAAGCATCATTGCAATAGGCCATTCCACTCACCTCTTGAGGGAATAGGCATTGTTGTTCTTCACCATTTGCCATTCTCTTCCATTGTATGAAGATCTCTTCATTAGGGAACTCAAGAACCCTACCAAGGAGGAAGAGGGGACTCATAAGTCCTCATTTTTCTCTACGGTGTTTTGCCTACTAATCTATTGATCCATTGGTATAATTATGTTGGTCATTGGTTTATTTTTATGGATCTAAGTTTATCATGCTTTCTAACTTTTGTTTCTTAGTTGTTTTATTTTATTTCTTTGTTTATACACGTGTTTGGCTTATTTAACCCATTCACAAACTTTTGTCTTGTCTAGTAGGCTCATCAAGACATGCAAGTGTTATTTTTTTGCTCACTGTTGACGGACGAAATTGACCGTCCGTCAACTGGGAGAGTGGAACCGGTCCGAGGTTGTCTAAATAACCCAAGCCGTTTGGAATGGACCACCCTGACGAGTTTAACGGCTCCGTTGGCTGCCCTAAGGTCT
>JZKD02S2321370.1:151351-165627 GCA_000966675.3 Picea glauca
TATGTTTTAATTTGTAGAATTTCAAAACTTTTTAAAATTTTATTATGATTAATTTTTACATTATTTTTAATCATTAGAAAACTTAAAAATAAGTAGAAACTGAACCATGATACTTTCCCACTAAAATTCACAACAATATACAGCAAGTCCTCATTAGAAAACTTAAAACCATGGTACTTTCCCACTAAAATTCACAACAATATACAGCAAGTCCACTGTAATGACTAGATTGAACTCTAAACCTTAAAAGTACGGGTTAAAGGTTTATATAGATCCTGGCAACAAACTCTATTATATTTTTTCAAAGTAAATTTTTGAAAGTTATCTTATCTCAGTGTGTATATGTTTTGAAACTTCTAACTTTTTTAGTGTGGACACTTCACTGTGTATATGTTTTGAAACTTCCAACTTTTCAAGTGGACATTTCAGACATTTCACTATGACTTTTTTATATCTTTGATAATGGGTGGAACACAAGCTTCTTATGTCTCCAGTGACTGGTGGATTCTGAACTTGATACACAGCTTTATCCAAAAAAACCTAGAGCATTATCTTAAGTAGATATGATCTAATAAAGCCACTAACATTGAATCTCCTTTTTAGTTGGACAAGTTTTTAGTTAGGAACCCTTTAGACAACAATAAAAACTAATAAAATATAGTTAATAATAGAAACCAATTATTATTTTATCAATAAAGAGACTTTTTTAATTACATTTAAAAAATGATATTTATATTTATTTAATATTTTTTGTATTTATTTTATAAAAAAAATGATTACTATATTATATATTTTTAAATTGATTATGATGATGTTGGTTAATCTTTAAGAAAGGTAAGAGATTATTTGGATTTTTTTAACTTATTATTTGGATGCTAGAAAAATATTAGGAGAAATGTTTCAAGATCACTATAGTTTTGGTGACTTAGATGGTTAGGATGGCTCCTATTGTGACACATATTTTGAAATTGAGATCTAATTTGTGTTTGTACACATGACACTCTAGGAAAAAATGTTTTTCATCGTCAACCCTCTTGGTGTAAAAAAGGTGACAGATTCTTTCATGCATGGTGTTTTGGAGATAACAACTTCTTACCAACCCTCAGTTAGAGTTGTATCTATTAGCTAAAACAAGGTCCTCATCTAGCCATAGAGGATTAGGGTCGCTATCATTGCTTAAGATAATAGCTTGATTAGTTGCAGTTCTAGCATTAAAATCTCCTAGAAGGAGGATACTACCTTCATTTCTCAGACTATAAGTATATTGTTCTAAGTTTTTATAGGGACAATGTTTATCTAGATTTTTTTTGTATAAAAGGTAGAGTTAATAGGCATGAAATAAAAAATTTCTATACACATCGCCTTAATATTAATATCTGAAATATCCATCCAAATGAACTGATTGAGAGGGTCTTTTTTATGAATATGAATGTGAGGAGAAATGTTTTTTCTTATGTAACAAGCTATGCCTCCAACCCCTCTATGGGAGGATTTGTTTTTCTATGCCGACCACAATATAAATCCTTCCATGTTAGGGACCTTAGATTCCTCATGCTCCCAAGTTTCAACCAGAAATACAATATCAATTCACTTGGTAGCCAACTTAATATAGGCCCTTTGTTCTAGGGAAATCCCCGATAGTTCCAAGAGATGATTTGAAGTGTATCAAATTACAATTTATTGTTAATTTTTTTGTTTCTTTCCCTAATAATATTTTTTTGGTTCCTAATTATTGCTCATTTTCCTTCTTTTATGGCTGCCTTTACCTTTTGGACCTCCTTCCTTAATTTATCTTGATCTTCTGGAATGAGGTCTTCATTTATAAATATTTCTAACCCTTTTAAACTCGTAGTTTTACTAAGTATGCCATATTTATGGGAACTAGAGATGACCATAACCCAAATCAACCTATCTTTATGTTCAATTATTTTTCCCAACCTTTTTTCTTCTATACAGTGACTTGTTTCAATTTGTGATTTAATCTTTAGTTCCTCCTTGACTATTACTAGTGTGTCCTCATATTTCTATTCTTTAGTACCAAAAATTGTGAGGTTCAAGGCTCTTTTATTACGCTCATTGTCTAACTCTATGAACTTATTCATTTCCTCTCTGATAGGTTTAATATACAATTTGTGTTCCATGCTATTTAGGGCCAAATTGTTAATTATATTTTTTTCTATCTCTTTAATCATGTACCTAATATTACGATTTTCTTCAACCTCTTCTTTCTACCTTGATTGTTTAAGTTCTTGATTTCATTTTTCTATTTCTTATAATCTGGTCTCCATTTTCTGCAACTGAGCCTCAAACCCTAATAGTTTATTATCTATGTGTCTATGAATCTTATCTTCTAAGGATCTAAATTTATTATCAAGCATCACTTCGAACTCTCTTTGAATTTTGGCTTATCTATCTTCTCTATGTTTTATAACCCTAAATTGCACCATACATGCATACCTGGCATCAAGCCATCTCACTTACTATTTTTGTCAAGCCATCATTGAGCAACTCTTCTTAAAAACCATATTTTTGAACATGTACGTGCCCTGCACCATTACTTCCCACGTACACATGCTTGTTTCACCGCTACATCTTGTGTGCGTACGCTAGCTTCACTATTACATCTCGCATATACTTCACAAAATTTGTAAAAATTAAAAAGGTGTAAGGAATTCATTGAGATTACGGGCTATTGGGTAGTTTCCCAACTGTCCCACTGCCTATAGCTCGTCACCCAACCAAATAACCATCCTTTTGTCATATAAAATGAGGTATTGGGGTCACATTCAAAAGTTAAGCATAAGAACAGTGAAACTCTGCCCATTTCACTTTGCCCCCTTGTACCAAGAATTTGCAGCCACATTGTGAGTTTTGAGCCAAAATTCCCTATTCTTGTCTTTTTCCTCCATTGCAAGCCTAACCCATTCCCTAGAGAGAGCTAAAGAGAAGAAAGATATGTGGAAGCGCAATTGGAGCTTAGTGAAAAGGAGCTCGAACTGGGTTCGAGGAGCAGTCATCGATCTCATTGTAAGTAACTTTGTGAGATTAATAAAAAGAATACTTTTTCTGTCCCGAATATGATGTGTTCAATCTTTATGTTTGATTTATATTTGACTATGACATCTAACCCACTAATTCATATATGATATGTGTGTCCATAGTTATTTTTTTGTCTGTTTATGAATGTAGGTCATCCTTGGGAGGAGACTTATAGTTGAGGAACGATTGAACGCAAAAGGATCGACATCGGACGCGGAGTTTGAGGTAGAGTTACCAGATCTTTTTACCTTGTGTTTTATGCATGAATGTGGGGTGTATTTGGGGTATTCGTTAAAGAGTAGGAGACTTTAGATGATTATCTCCTCCTACATGTTGAACCCTAGTGTAGTCCATAGTGGGGTTTTCCCACTATAGCAAAATTGGGGACCATACTGGGGAAGCCTCTAGGGTTTTTAAGGGATAGGCTTTTTACATTTTAATTGGTTTGATTACCTTTTTTGAGTTTTATGTAAATTACTGAGTCTTTAAGGGATTCTGGTCTACCATACTAGTACTCCCTGCCTTGTTAGCCTTGACTATTAGTTTTCTTTTTGAGAACTTGCAGTGGTGTATGTGGCTTGCAGTGGGTCTACACGCGTACATATGCGCCCTACCTTTGGACATGCTGCTTATGTGTTAGTAGTGTTCCTGTGTCAATAAAGTCTTTCTTCAAGAAGAGACAGTCAACCTCTTCCCTGATTAAAGTCATACTTCTCAGGGTTTTTTTTGTCTAGTCCTAGTCTATGTTGTTACAGTCTTTAGGCTAGGTTTAACGTCAGTTAGCTTATTCGTTTCAAGATTTCTTTTGTTTTCTTAGTAAGGGTTTGAGACGAGTTTGTGAGTCTTTCCTAATCATTCTGTTTAGTATTGTCAGTGACTCCCCGTGATCTGCAGTAGACCTGAAGTTAGTTTTTGGTCTTGCCTTGTCTTCAATTTCCCCCTTTCACTTGCTTTAGAAGAAAAGAAAAAGAAGTTATTTCAATTTTCTTATTTTGAAGCATAAAAATAAAATAAAAAATTTCATTTCTTTGTTTGGTAAGTAGTTAGGTTAGTTGTATTTGCTTATCAGGATAAAGAGTGCTTTCTTAAGTTCTTTACTGAATGCTTAGAACACTTAAGTGGCTCGTAATTGAGCAAAATCTTGTTTTGGGTTTTTCTTTTAAAATGTCTTAGAAAAAGTAGTTACGAAAAGTTGGTTAAAGAGTGTAAATTTGCAAATCTTTATTTGTCAAAAAGAAGTAGTTTGCTTTCAGTTTCATTTAATGCTCTTCTCTTTCATCTCTTAAAATACACCACTAGTTTCATTTTCATTTCCTTGACTTTAGGACAAGCCACTTAAAATTAACTCTTAATTAAAATTTATTAGCCTTTATGTTTGTAGGGTCCATCAACTAGTCTAGGCTAGAGCCTTGATTTAGGTTGGAGAGGAAACTCTTCAAGGCTATAAAATAAACATATGAGTCTGTGCTAGGGAGTGTAAAAGGTCTAGTAAATGTGAAAGTTATTTGGGACCCCCCTCTAATACAGGGGATAAACACGAGGTCATGTGTGGAAAGGTAGAGAAGATAACCCCTCCAAAGTCGGACCAAGCGTAGTAGGGAACACATATAGAGGACTTGTCTTGGGATTATGTTGATCACATTTTCCACGGAGCTTCGTGGGTCTCGAATCCGTTCGAGGTCCTTAGTCATCTTCCATAACACTTTCTTTCGATACCCTCGATAGGTTTTGGGTTTAATACCCTCCTCATTGAGGTCCACCTAACTATTGATTGTACCCGCCTGGTGACTATTCATGCATTGGCAACCTAGCTACCTTTATTTTAGTGACTTAAACATGTGACTATGGGGGTATACCATGGTACCTAGGAAAAATATCGGGCCATGCTTTGTAGAGTATACCCAGAGGGTGATTCCATATTTGAGTTGCACTTGCATTGGTAAGTTGCTCTAGTGTTGGTTGGTGTAACTGTTCTTCCAACTAGCTAGTGGTTTGATTGCTTTATCTCGTAGGAACTCTTTCTAGTGTGTGTTGGATTTCAACGTTAGTAAAATCCCTAGTGTGTCTTTGATATTCTCACAAAGTGGAATATCAGGAGATCCTTCGGTCGTGAAGTCTTCAGGGCCTATCGATGGTTGAATTAGAGCCACCCCTGCCACCGCGAAGGTGAAGACTTGACCAACAAGGGTCATTTGAGGTGATCAGGTCGTAGGAAACTGTGCCTGAGACATCCTCGAGAGGAGAACACTTGAATCCGGAGGAACCAACCTTTTCTGACCTTGGAGCGGAAGATCTCAGACATTATAACCCTCCGATCACTGACTTGTCAACACTAGTTTTGATACAAGTTGTCCCCCCAAGGATAACTCATCACGAGCAGCAGACAATTTTTCAAGAAGCAATGGAAGCAAACACTGCTACTTCGTTAAGGATTCCTAACCCTCCCTCTATGACTGCCACTACAGGGGGTGTTTCGCCTCCTAACCCACCTTCGTCGGTCCAGATCACCATGGTCTCAACTGCCTCTACTTCAAGCAGTGGTATAATTCCATCTATGGTGGCGATCGCTACTCCATTCACCCAGAGTGTGACAGGCCCTTCGTTCTCATATGGGATGCATGGCTTTGATACGAACTATGTCTTTTTCTACTCCACTCTATAGACCTTGGGTTTGGGGGAAGGGAGCTCTATAACGCTCTGTAAGGGTCCATGGGGGGGACCTAAGCCCCCTATAATGCTTTCCCTTATGGTGGGGGTCATATACCTCCATCATCCCCCTCGCTAGGCGATGCTCCCCAGTAGCTCGCCTAGCCGAACATGAACTATAGCTTGTTCAGAGCAGGTAGTCAAGGAATTTCTTCCAACACCATGCCAGTGGGTTCTTTGTCGTTCTCTTTGTTCGAAGCATTTGGTAACAACGCATTCTTGTCAGCTTCCATCTCGGTCTGGGGCAACCCTGGTTTTGGATCACAAAATCCTATGTAGGGTACTATTCCAGCATAGGGGGAAAACACCTCTCAAGGACCCTGGAATCCGTGGCAGGGATCAATCCCCTCACCAAGGATTCCAACCAAGGGTAACCCCTTCCATGGCCAATGGAACCCCGAGCAAGGGTTAGTACCTATGCTCGTCGGATCGACAGGGGCAACCCTTTCTAAAAACTTTGGAACACAACGTCGGGAGCAATCCCTTCTCATCCCTCAACGTCCAATTATGGGAGTCAGCCAATGACGTCTTAATAAGCACAGTATCCATACTTTGGCCACGAACATGGTTTTTACTTGAACCCTAGTTAACAACCTAACTTTTCCTGGAAACTTGGTGCTAGCCAAATTCTAGGCTCCTTTCCTCCTGTACATACTCAACAGCCCAGGCTACCTTTTCTGGCAACATTTCATTTTCTAGACTTGTCAAGATTGTTAAACGACCCAATCTGTCATGATCCACATTGGCCTCCTATGTCAACCACGTTACCCTCGGACATTCCATAGTTCAAAGGTAAGCCTAATGAAGATCCAGGCGATCATGTGACCACCTTTTACCTATGGTGCTCATCCAACTCATTGAGAGATGAATCTATTTAGTTTTGTCTGTTTCAATGCACTCTTATCGGGAGGGCCATGAAATGGTACATCGAGATCGACCACTCAATATACTCTACTTTTGACGAATTGGCAATGGTTTTTCTAAACCATTTTCAATTACCTGTGAGATACAATGCTAGTACCAAATTGCTGGCCAAATTTGAGAAAGAAAAGGCTAACCATATCTCAGATTACATCTGAGAATTATGGTGTCGGAAGAGTTTGATAAAAGTACCAGTTCCACCAGCATTCCTGCTGGAGTGGTTCCTTAAGTCTTTGGTACCCCAGTTAGCCAAAGATGTTGCAACGTCGGGAGTGTTTTCCGAGGAAGAAGTGATAATGAGAGATCAACAACTAGAACTGATATACTATGAGTCTGATTTACTTTACAAAGTTTTTCTAGATGTACCGCAGTCCATTCTTGACAAGAACATACAGAAGTTTGGACCACATGCCGATGGTATTGTTGGTTCAGAACAAGCGAAGCCCGCTGATCAGTTGTTGAATCAATTGCAATAGTTGTCGATATAATATGCAACAGCCAACCAAACCATTGGTTCGACTTCTCCCCCTACTCAAACATCGGATGTACATAGTGTGCAATCGAAAAACCCGAAGGCCAACCAACAGGATGACAAAAATAAGAAACATCGAAAGAAGGGTAAGGGGGATAAGAAACCCACCAATAATGTTGGCAGGGGAAACACAGAGAAAAGAAAGTCAAAGTATCTGTGTAACCTTTGCACATAATATCATCTGACTCACTTGTGTCCTCAGCTTGTGGAGGCCCAAAAGTTACTAGCGCAACAACAGTTTGTTGTGTTAACAAACCCATTTCCACATGGGAAAAATTTAACTCAAGCCTCTGCGAACGTGGATGGGGGCGGTCAGGGACCCCCTTCATCATCTAGTAATCCCTTGACCTCGAATGTTTATATGTTGAAAGGTGATGCCCACATAGTGACTAGGACACATGATTATGGAATGCCAAACACTTCTGAGAAGGGTAAAGAAGCCGAAAACCCATCTATTCCTCTCTAGTTCGAGAATACGTTGGGAGAAACAGTGACATGCATCCCGAAAGGGGCATTCAAGAAAGATTCCCACAATCCAAACGTGAGGTCCGCCCATAACTACTCTGTGGTGAAGGATTTGTCACAAACCCCTTGCGTAATTTTTGCTTTGGAGGTCCTCCAGAGCTACCCTTTGCAGAGAAAGGCTATGTTAGTTTCCTTAGGATTTGTTGAGACTTGTAATATGGGAATGTTCATGCTTGATACGACCGACTTGAAACCTCATCTCCCATACAACGTCGTGTTTTAGATAGTCATGGATTACACCACGAAATATTTTACCCAGAACATTTTCTGCATGATGGTTGATGAGGGTGCCTCGACATGTGTGATTTCGTTGGCGTGTTGGAAGGCCATTGGCCAACCCATTTTGTATCCATCACCTAATATTCTTACCTCTTTTGATGGTCACTCATTTAGACCACATGGAATCATTCCTTCTTTTTCCGTGCAGCTAGGAGGAAAGAATATGTGTGTCAAACTTGAAGTGTTTGATGCACCTCTTGACTACAACCTCTTGTTAGGAATGATTTGGACCTATTCTATGCATGCAGTGGCCACCAAATTTTTTTGGGTCTTGTTGTTTCCAAACGAGGTCTGGATCGTGTCCATTGATCAGTTGTATTTCTCCCATCCTGACCCTTCATTGGGGGCATCCACGGTCCCGATGATTGATAATCCACAGCCTAGAGTCATCAATATAGGGGTTGGTTTGTGCCCACCTTTGATAGGTACTTTCGATTACCCACGTCCATCCAACAATGTCAAGTTCATATCGGTTGTCCCCCACAAGCCTAAGGTTGAAATCTTTCAAGTGTCGTCGTTATATATGACTTACTTTAATGATCTGTGGACTCTTCCTTCCCCATTGACCATGATGGAAGGGACAGGGCATGATGGAATGGCCATGCCTTTGTCCATGGTAGAGGTTTCGTACTCTATAGTCCATCAAACTTCCACCTACCCCGATCTGACTCCTGCACAGGAGTTAGATCCAGTTTTCGAGCCTACCTGGGCTGAAGGTTCCCTCGCCACTACCGATTCCTTAGACTTGGTCTTTCCCTCTGACGAGGTGATTATAGAGGCATTGACTAGTCCATACAAACCCTGGGATGATCTCCATCACAGATCTTATTTTCTCCCAGAGTTAGGAAGAATTGAGGTGGGTGAATTCGTGTTGACAATGACTCGAGATAGGTCTTGTCTTATCAATCCTTTGGCTACGCACACAGTTTACGTTGAAGCTAATATGGAAACCATCTCTAAAATGATACCTATCGATATCTCCAGAACCCCTTGGCATTGTGGAGAATGTCTTCGTTAGAGCATATTGCTCCCCTGAGGAGATTCAAATCTACACTGATTTATTTAAATAATTTTGTGACGTTTTTTCCTGGTCTTACGAGGAAATGCCAGGCATAGATCCAAGAATCATCGAACATGAAATAATGACTTACCCTGTAATTCGGTCCAACAGAAGCTTTGTTTGGTTAATCCCTGGAAAGTAGTAGTTATTAAGGCTGAAGTAGAGAAACTACTCAAAGTTGGTTTCATCTACCCCGTTCAATTGACACAATGGGTGTCAAATCCTGTTCCGGTCAATAAAAAGAAGGGAACGATTCGCATATGTATGGATATTCATGATTTGAATAAGGCTTGTCCAAAGGATAATTTTCCCACCCCATTCATTGACCAGATCGTCGATGAATGTGTAGGTTGTGAGGGTTTTTTTTTCGTGGATGTTTTTTCAGGATACAATCAGATACAGATTAAGCTCGAAGACCAACATAAAACAACTTTTTATGTCCATGGGGTACATTTGCTTATCGAAAGATGCCTTTTTTCCTAAATAATGTTGGAGATATTTTCAGCGGGCCATGTCTTTTGCTTTCCATGATCTCAAACACATAGTCAAGGCCTATATTGATGATTTAGCATCACAATCTCATAAGAGAGCTGATCATCCCACACACCTCCGACTTATGTTTGAAAGATGTCGCTACTATCGGATTCACTTGAATCCTAAAAAATGCAGTTTTTGCGTGAAGCCAGGTTGTCTTTTAGGTTTTATAGTTTCAACAACAGGGATCATGGTCGACCCTCTAAAGGTTGAGGCAATATTTCAATTTCCTCCCCCGTGCACAGTCCCTCAGCTTTAGAGTTTACAGGGAAAAGCCAATTTTCTTCGGCATTTTATCGCAAACTATGCCAAGATCACTAAAGGGTTTATGCGTTTACTGAAGAAGGGTGTCCCTTTCCATTTGGACGAAGCCGCTCAGTGCTCATTCGAAGTGTTGAAACGTGCCCTCGCGTCTACACCTCTACTTCGGCCACCCAATTATAAGAAATATTTTTTATTGTATTTGGCTATGGCAGAGTCGACCATCTGTATGGTATTGGTTCAAGAGGATGATCTACTTGAAGAAAATGTGATTTATTACCTAATCTGAGGCCTGATTGGAACAAAAATCAACTACTCCCACATTGAAAATCTTGCATTGGCAGCAGTACATGTTGTCCAACGGTTTCGTCATTATATCTTGTTTCACAAGACCACCAACATTGTCGTTGTGAATTTGTTCCAATATTTTTTGACATGATGTGTTATCGACGGAAAGATCAGAATATGGATAATTATCCTCCAAGAATTTGACTTGGAGTTTTTTTCTGAAAAATCTAAAAAGTCAATGGTATTTGCGAAACTTATCTTGGAACTTCCGATCGAGTCAGGTGATGTTACGCCCGAAGAATCACCGATTAGAGGAGATCTTTTTCTAATTTCATCTTTGGACCCCTGGTATCGAGATATACTATTATATCTCCAGACTTTGAAGTGCCCCGCCTCTGCTTCTCATGATGAGCATCGATGTATATTCCATCAGGAAAAAAACTATCTCATACTTGAGGACACTTTGTATCGTCAAGGTGTAGATTGCATCCTTCACCGATGTATCACTCATGAAGAAGCGAAAATCATTCTTAACGACTGCCACACTGGAGCATGTGGTGGTCATTTGTCTAGGTTGACAACATCCCAAAAGATTCTAGGAGATAGTTACTTTTGGCCGATGTTAATCAAGGATTGTGTTGAATCAGTTAAGAAGTGTCACTCATGTCAAATCTTCTCTTAGAAGATGAGGGAACACCCTGATCCTATGTTTCCCGTCATTACAGTTGGCCCCTTAACCAAGTGGGGGATTGATTATACTACATGCCACCCCCCTTCAGCCAGGGGGCACCATTATATCATTGCAGCAGTAGACTACTTCACAAAGTGGGTCGAAGCTATGCCAACATTTAAAGATGATGGCGAGATAACAACTCTCTTTTTGTTCAATCAGATAATAGCAAGGTTCGACATCTCGAGGGAGATTGTCACTAACCATGGAAGTCACTTTTAGAACAAAATGATGTTTGATTTAACATCAAAGATTGGGTTGAGGCAACTGCATTCATCACCCTACTACCCATAAGCGAATGGTCAAGTGGAAGATGTGAATAATTCCCTCAAGACTATTCTACATCGAACTATCAATTCAGCCAATTCAAATTGGAATTTGATGTTGTACTCAACATTATGGGCCTACCGAATGTCTATAAAGACTGCAATCGATTTATTACCTTTTCAACTCATTTACGGGATAGAATCAGTCTTGCCAATAGAGTGCCAGATCCCATCTCTAAATTTGGTAGTACAGTTATTTCCAGACACTTCATCGCTCGAGGAATGATTATTATATCTCAAGCATCTCGATGAGAAACATTGTGATGCAGCCTTGGCTAATTAGGATCACAAGCAAAAGGTTAAGTGTTAGTACGATTAGTCTGTTCGTCCTCGCATTTTCTCCGACGATGACCTTGTCCTGGTCTATGACCAAGATAAGGATCCCCTAGGGGCAGGCAAGTTCAAACCCATGTGGTTCGTACCTTTCATCCTGAAGGAGGTACTAAAAAGGAGAGCTTATTGTCTGGTTGACTTCGAAGGGAAAGCTTTGGCGGAGCCTAGAAATGGGCTCTACCTCATGAAGTATTATTCGTAGGTGGGTCGCCTTGGGTGACTTCTTGTACATATGTATAGTTCTTATACAATTTAGTTTTTGTCTTTTTGTTTTATAGACGTGTCATTTTTTATGCTACATTTTTCATTGTGGAAGATGTCAAGTGAATCAAAAGTGTTCATTAGGTTCGCGGAAGGCGCTAGCCAACACACTCGGAGGCTTGCTTCCGCAACTTGGGTGATCTTTACACCTCAAGGCCATTTTCTATATTCTGGAGGTATATGTCTAGGTGACACCACAAATAATGTCGTCGAATACAACGTAGTGATAGAGTTTCTTTGTGATACTTTGTCACATGGTATCTCTCAACTTCGAGTCTACTTAGACTCACAGCTGGTTGTGTCCCAATTAAATGGGGTTTATCGTGTTTATGATCCTACTCTACACTGACGATTCCTTAGGGTATGTCTCTTAGAATGATGCTTTGATTACATTATGTATATCCATGTTCCTAGGATATTGAATCAAATTACAGATACTCTAGCTAATCATGTATTAGATTGGCATATTGCACACACATAAAGAAGCACACACATACACATGTACATACATTGTAAAAATGTGATCCATAAGACATAAAAGATGTAAATACGCATATATATATACATCAAAATTCTCATAGTACATAGGTGGGATCAAGTGCCTCAAAAAATAATATGTCTAGTATACATCATGGGGCTTATGCCCTCAAAAATATTGATCAAAATCTGGACCAGGGGTGTAAAATTTGCCCAATTTTCAAAGTGCTCGGAATGCGACGAAAATGGTGCCATTGCGTTCGTCTCGTTCTCCTGATTCTGGTGGTATATTTATTTTCGCAAACGGAGTCCGTATGGAGAAGTTATCGAGGTCTATTCGCCGAGCCAAACAGGCAAAAATTTGATGCTGACTGGGCAGTCCGTACAGGACACGTGGCAGGCCGTACAGCTGACGTGGCAGGCCGTACATCTGATGTAGGTGCCCGTACGATGACGTGGTGGCTCCTGGGCGTGACACGTGTCATGCATATATGGCATTTTCAGTGTACGGTTGACCAATCTTGAGGTGACACATGTCACCACTGGATGGGTGACACGTGGCACATGCTGACGTCATCATCCGACGTGGCCCAGGATGACGTGGTGGTTTGTGGTTTGTTGGCAGTTTGATGATGTGGCAGTTTGTGGTTCGTTGGCAATTGGACGAGTAATATGTGGACACGTGGCACACTGAAGCGAATGGAAAGGTGCCACGTGGCCCAATGAAGGGCTGCCACATGGCACCCCTATTTTGACTATTTGGTTCGTTTTATAAAAATTTGTGGAGGTCACGGGGTTCGACCCCCGGACCTTCTCACCATACAAGCGCCTTAACATAGTTCCACCAACCACTAGTCCGCTCATTGGTACTTGAAAGGTATACGCCTTTGGTTATATTTAAATTTACATTTGGTATTGTGTGGTGGGGGGTCGGGCCAGGGCTTAGCCCCGACCCCGGTCTTATGGGTGGTCATGTGACCGTTATACACTTGCACGCGCGGGTGGATTTCATATTGTTTAAACCCATATTTGTATATGTTAAATATGACCATAACAATGTATTCGCGCGGGGATTTTAACGTGGAGCCCCCGGTCACACCCTCGTCGTATATGACCATTGGGTCATACCCGGAGTGCGGAGTTGTGGTTTTAAAACCCACGGTTCTAAGTTTTAATTTATATGTCCACACATATTATTAAATGGTGCGGGGTTTTGAATTGTAATTTTAACCTTTGGTTATAGTGTGTATGCGACCATACCATTGTTTAAATAGAGCGCGGGGTTTGTGGTAACCCGTGGTTATATTGGGGTTATATAACCGTGCCTGCTGGTGTGTACGCGCGCGTGGTTTTTGAACTTGGTTTTATTTTATGGTTCAAACGGTTTCGTTTTTTGCCCGACACTTGTCAAGTTATGGGCTAGCCATTGAAACAGGGCCTTTTTATGCGCGCGGGATGTGGCCACATGGCCCCATGCGCCCAACACCTCCGTCCTCGGGGGCTATATTCCCGTTAACCGTGCGACATTTTGCCCCATTTTCGGAGCGCGCGTGTGTGCTGGGTTTTGTGACGGAAAACGCCCAGAGGCTAGGTTCAGTCTTCTGGAGGTGCAGAATGGCGAACAGGTAACCAGAGCCAAAGGGGAAAAATGGCAGCAAGCATAACTTTTGGAGTTTTTGGCCAAATGAGGTGCCGAAAAAGCCCAGGTAGGGGTTTTTGGACGTTCTGAGTCCATTGGAATCATTTTCACAGGCATTTGAAGAGCCCATTTGTAGGTTTTTCCCATTTGAATTTTGAGGAAGCTTCAGGAGCCTTAAAGCCCTCATTGTTTGAGGCATTGCTCTGATGAGCACATATCCATTTGTTGAGACTGAATAGTCATTTCTGATTGTTTATTATGCTCTGAACACATTGGGATAGGTTTCAGATCCATTGGAGGACTTCTACAGGTATTTTTGCCTCATTCAAGTTCAGGGAAGCTTGGAGGTCACATGTAGAAGAGGT
>JZKD02S2321370.1:197522-215437 GCA_000966675.3 Picea glauca
GGGTAATGAATAAATGTTGAATGCTAATTGATGAGTTTTTGTGCAAGAGGGAAGTTTTGGGAAAAAGAGCCCCACACACATTCACCCCCCCTCTAAGTGTGGTAGGTGTGTCCAAAAGTACACACACTTATTGCACTGCTACAGTTCACGTACATATGCTAGTTTCACTATTACAACCCACGTATAATCACAAAAGTTGTAAAAATTAAAAAGTTGCAAGGAATTCGTTGAGATTACTAGCTATTGGGTAGTTTCCCAACTGTCCCACCGCCTATAGCCCGTCACCCAACCAAATAACCATAATTTTGTCATATAAAAGGAGGTGTTAGGGTCTCATTCAAAATCTAAGCATAAGAACAGTGAAACTCTACCCATTTCACTTTCCCCCCTTGCCCCAAGAATTTGCAGCCACATTCTGATTTTTGAGCCAGAATTCCCTATTTGTGCCTTTTTCCTCCATTGAAAGCCTAATCCATTCCCTAGAGAGAGTTGAAGAGGAGAAATATGTGTGGAACCATAGTTGGATCTTGGTGAAGAGGAGTCTGAACCAAGTTCGAGGAGCAATCACTGATCTCATTGTAAGTAACTTTGTGAGATTAATAAAAAGGAATACTTTTTCTGTCCCGAATATGATGTGTTCAATCTTTATGTTTGATTTATATTTGATTATGACATCTAACCCACTAATTCATATATGAGATGCATGTTCGTAGTTCTTTGTTTTTCTGTTTATGAATGCAGGTCGGCCTTGGGAGGAGACTTGTAGTCGAGGAATGACCGAATGCAAAAGGATCGACACCAGACATGGAGTTTAAGGTAGAGTTATTGGATATTTTTACCTTATGTTTTATGCATGAATGTGGGGTGTATTTCGGGTAGTCGTTAAAGAGTAGGAGACTTTAGATGGTTATCTTTTCCTACATGTTGAACCCTAGTGTAGTCCATAGGGGGGTTTTCCCACTATAGCACTATGTTTTTCCAATGATTCTATATATTCATGCATAATATCTAGGGTTACTTTGCTAATGCTTCCCTTATAGGATTTAGGTATCAACGATGAATTACTCATATTGATCAGAAAAATAAATAAATAATAAAATTGTGCACCTAATTCACGATAGGGATTGAATATTCACACACAATATTTAGTCACCACAGATGAGATTTACCTTGGACTAGGTGCACCATTGATCTAGGTGGATCTTGGTGGAAAACCATATTTTCCATTGAATCAATATTTCAAGCCTATCGTTTTGATAAACCGTGATATTCACCCTTTTGATGGGAAATGGAATGTAATACCATCTTCATTTGTTAATTATAGACATCATGTAATGATTTCCTAGTGGTCTTATGTACATGCCTACAACATAGCATTAATGCACCGGATCACATTAGAACTTGGTAGTTAAGCGTGCTTGAGATAGAGTAGTATTGGGATGGGTGACCGCCCAAGAAGTCCTATTGTTTTACATGCCTATGACATTTTATAAAATTAGATTAATTTATCCCACATGCATCATGGAAATTTTTCTCCATTCACTCTCTCATATATAATTGAGGTGAAGGAGGCCCTTTAAGCACGCAATGGAGTGTGATGTAAATCTTGTTGTGAATGAAGCGTACAAGTTGGGTTTCACTATATTTATATGTTTCTTTCAATATATATGTGTATTTACTTGTTATATCTCTGCTATATTTTTTTCTTTGTGTCGTTCTCAAAATAATCTGGATCAGTGGTATTAGAGGAGTCTTCTCCTTGTCATAGTTCTCTTTGTCATTTCTTAGAGCAGGTCCCCGACAAGGTCAAGGTATAGAGATTTGGGTCTCGATCTAGTTTCTCTTGAGGACAACCACTCTCGCTAGCCAAAGAAACCTCCCATGGAGGAAGAAAAGAGAGATGATAGATCAAGAGATCCTTTCAATATGTTTCACGAGGAATCCCTCATGTGAAAGAGGAACGAGATGATGGAAAACTTCACTTAGATCCTTCGAAGACTATCGATGGAGACAACCGAGTCATCTTTGATAAGAAACCATTTCTCAAGTGAAACAACCTTCAAGGTACAAGTGAATTTTGATATCCATTTATTTGAAGGCCATATAGATGAATATGCTCTAGAAAAATGGTTGAATCTTCTAGAATATTATTACTTCATCCAAAAATTTATCGATAGTGAAAATATCACCTTTGCACTCTTTAAATCCCTTCCCCGTGTTAGAGCTTGGTGGGAAGGTTACTAGGAGAGGTACACTACAGATGAATCTACACCATTCAAGAGAGAACCCACTTGGGCGTCCTTTCTAGATGCCCTAAATTAGGATTTCTACCTTGTCAGAAACTATGATGACCAGTACATGACATGGACAACTCTACATCAAAAAAGATATAAGACGGTGTTGGAGTACACTAGCATATTTCATACCTTGTGCTCAAATATGGGTAACAAAGACTCCAACCAACACCTGGTTTTGAAGTATCACAATGTTCTACACAGGTACATCCAAACATAGATGGATTTCTTGGACATCTCCTCACTGGGTGTTGCTTATCGATATGTATTCAAAATTGAGTAGAAATTCAAGCAACATAGTAAGTGGGGATTTGGATTTGAAAATATGCCACAACATAATCATGGAAAAGGCAACCCTAACTCAAAGAAAGAAGGAAATAACAAGGAAGGCCAACCTCAAGAGATCCAGTTCAAGATGTAGGCAAAGAAGGGTAATAGGAAGTCTAAGAAAGACACCGAAAATTGAAGTGAGTTCCACAACAACCCCTGGAACAACACAGATGAATGTCGATCGAAACAGTGATTGGTGTCTATGCTCAAAGAAAAAGAATCAGAACCTCACGTGGACTCTGATTCAAAGAACAATAAATGGAAACATATCATTGATGGAGAACCTCCTGCTACCATCGTAGCCACAACAATACAACCAGAAGAATAGGAGGATCTTGAGGAGGGGGAGTGCCTCTTACACTCACAGATGTGGTTAAAGAGGACCCCACTCCATTTCATTATTTACAGCGGGAGTCAGAAGAACTTGATCTAAACTGAGGTTTTCAATATATTGATGTTGACAACAATACCATCCACCATCGGATGTTTACGTTGGGGACGAGATATCTGTGTCATCCAGCAGTGCCACATGTCCTATGGCATCAATCCCTTCAAGGATAAGGTAGTGTGTTATGTTTCCCCACTCGAAGTCTGTGATGTTATTTTAGGACAACCATATATGTGGAAATTTCATGCTATCTATAAGTCTTTGTTATAGCACAAAATTCCACACCTATGCATTTGTTCCATGGCCTAACCCTTTCCCAAATATTGCCAGAAATTTTGCCAAATTGCCTCTCCAAAATCATTTAAAAAACATTCCTTATGAGCACATACATGGGTTTACCTAGTGAAACACGCAAACATCCATGAATTTCCATCTTGCAACCCACAGATGCTCTAAAAAATTATAAAAAAATAAAATAATTCTATGTTTTTGGGCGGGTTTTTCGATTGGGATCGTTCCCCAACATCCCCATTCTCGTACACAACAGAATATAACTTCCTTAACATCTTGTGGAAGAGATTAAATAACCATTAAGGTTTAAGGATAGGTCAAGTCCCTTGGTGCAATGTTATGCTTCCAGTATCTAGCAAGCCTCCCTTTCCTATAATCCTATGAGCAACAACCCCTTTTCTCTGGAAACTCCTTTTCCAACACATCTTTCCTATATATATGGATATAGGGTGTATCCTTATCCCTATTTGGGCCATCCAAGGAAGAGTATAGTGGTTGAGTCGATTCTTGAGGGATTCTTGGAGGAACCCAGACAATTGGCTTCGAGGCAGTGCCAAAGGCGAGACAAGGTTGTAACTTACATTTTTTATTTTGTGTTAATAGAATAGTTTGTTTTCCCTCCTCATTGTATGTTTTTTCTTATTAAGTTTACTTTGAATATGATATATGATATGTATACTCTTAACTTCCTTCGTAGCAACCCTTGTATTGTGTCCATTTTGCAGGTTGGTTCTAGCAAAGGATCGGGATCTCATCGAAAGAAAGGAGTGGGATCGAAAACAAACGAGATACTTAAGGTGCACTCTTTCTCCCTTTTTCTTTCCCTAACTTCTCCTTGTAAATTAGTTTTTCTTTCAGTTTTGCGTGTTTGTCCTGGAGGGAAGATCTCTATATTCCCTATACAATCTTGATCTATTGTGATTTATACCCAAAATGACGGGGGAAATATCCCATCAACATAATTGGAAACCATATTGGGGATTCTCCTAGTTTGGGTCAGTCTCTCAGGGTCTCTTGCTTGGTTTCCTTGTCATTTCTTTTGTAGTTTCATAGTTTTTTTTACAGAGTTTTTAGCCTCTCAGGAGTTGTTACAAAATGTGGAATCCCTCTTTCTTAGAGTGGATTTTTATTTTTCTGAGCTTTCCTAGCCATCCACAAGTTGTTGTTCTACAACCCATTTACATATGCGTGTTGAGATTCTACAGCCTGTTATCACATATTTTTTGGGGGGGTGTTTTCACTTAGAAATTGGCCATTGGGTGACCAAATGTGAAAGAAGGGGTTTAAAAAACCCACAAATTCGTTCTATTCAAGGTCGAGGAACGCACTCTTTTGTTCAAAAAAAATCCAATCAAGCACAGACTTAGTCTCAGTCGTCTATTCCAAAAGGACACGTGGTACAAGATTAGAATTCCATTGACTCGTATAGTGGAGCAGTCAAAGGGAAGAGTCATGAGGACTTGCAAAATGTGAGATGATCTGGGTTGCCCATTTCAGTAGGATGTGTGGCTCTAGATCCAAAGCACGAAAATTTCATTTTGGGAAGGCCCAAGTGAGAAGTGTCGATATCCCAGGTCCCAAAATGTCGATAGCCAAGGTCCCAAGGTCCCGAAATGTTGATGTTAATCTGATTTTTTAGATTGAGGAAAGTCATGGACCGTTGATCTCACACTGGCGAAGTCAGAAAATCGAGAATCAGGAGAGGGGAGGTGAGTAGTCTTTCAACTTCCTAAGATGTGAAATATCTATACGATGAAGATTAGATCTAGGTCATCCAAACCAGAGGGGCACGTGGAAGAAGATAATGCAAAATCACAATTTTGCGAGTCAAAGGTTTCATCATGGAGCAAAGTGAAAGTTCCTAAAACACGAAATCATGAAGCGCCCAAGATTAAGCCTAGGTTCATAGAATGTGGTCAGGTGGAAGGTGGTGCCAAGAGGGAAGAACCCATTGTGAGGAGCCTCATTCATTGGATGCATAGTATATCTAGTCGTCCAATGAGTCAGTCGATTTCATGAGTTCAACCATTGGGATATTGGGAATCAAGTGCAGAGAGGAATCGCGAAACGCGAAATCCAGAAATATTATATGGGATAAGCACTGGGTCATGGCCCAAGGTCACATGCAGGTAAAGTTTCCATTTCACGTGAGATGTGCTAAGGGATGAAACGCCAGTGTTGGCCGTAGAAAGAGGTCACTGCATTCTCCAGACGCCAAGTCGACTCGGCCTTGTTCATATTCCAACGAAAGCAGTTAATGGAAGGTAGGTTGGTGGTTTAAACCTCATCTCACCCTATAAATGGAAGGCATGGAATGCCCGACCGTCGGGACTGAACTGTCAGCCCCTGGTACCCCTATGAGCAGATTTCCTTGCAGGCCCATGTTGATTCGAGATCGTGTCTAATAGAATAATGCAAGTGCAGACTAATAGAAGAATATGCAGATGCAAAGTTTTGAATGTAATAGCCAAGTCACAATCTTGGTGGTAGTGGCTCTGAGTATAAATACTAGGTTTTGATATTTTGTTAGAGTTGATGGTAGAGCAAAGCTTTCGTATTGTAAATTATTAATGAAGCTTCTGGTTTCTGGCTATGTATCTGTATTTGAGACTTCTTGTTTAATGATAGTCAGCTTCTTACTCCCTCTTGTTTCCTTCTGATGCTGAAAGAGTTCATGATTGACTGATTCGTTTGAACTTTTGTGACTTCATTATGATGGATGTTTGATTATAGTGTTGTTATAATTCCTTTCAGTTTCTTTGAGATTTAAATTCAAGAAGTTTTTGTGTTTAAATATTTCCTCTTTGGGTTGCTGGAAGACCTGATGTCTGTAGAAGACCTCTACATTCTTCTCACCAAAGCATTCCTCCTACTCACATTTACTACAACCTACTGACTGAAGTTGAACCAAGACCTCACATGATTGTGTATATCAATCCAGTTTTCTACGTTAAGACAATATTTACTTGCAACTATCCCCATTTGACCTTATTTACAACCAACCCATGACATAAAACTCTGGTGGGTATTGGGCTTACCTCTATCGCAATCCAGGGGTGACTTTCGGTGCTAACATTTATGGTGCCACTGTCGGGGATGAATTGAATATTTTCCCTCGGATAGAACGACAAAGCTTATTGGTTCTGAAGGTGCATCAGAACTTAGTACATTGAGATTGCAACTGTGCACCTATCGACCCCACTGTCTCGGCTCCACTGTTTCAGTGAAATTGCATCTGCCTTATAGCCCTTGGGAGAACACAATGATCAAATTTGGTCTTTGATGGTGAACAAAGACCAGACACACCCATTCTACATATCTTTCACCTGGTGACTCCACTAGTTCAAAATGGAGAAAATATTGGCTCAGAGGTTTGCTCCCTTTAATTTCTCCTTTGCTCCTGGTTTTCCAAATGTTGTTCCTGCTATAAATGAATGGGGTGATTATTTGACCATATTTAGAGAGAATAAGGAGGACAATCCTTCTTAGCATCTCCATGAGTTTCATGAACTCATGCACCAATGGGAGATACATCATGAAGACATATTATTAAAAATGTTCATGTTCTCATTAGCAGGGGATACTCATGAATGGTATCTTTCTTTACCCCCTGCTAGCTTTTCCTCTCTGAGAGAATTTCATGTATCCTTCAACGCTCATTGTTAGAAGATTTATCCCTTTGAGTTAATTTGTTATAGTTGTTGTGAGGGATAGGACAACTGTATTCAAGATATAGTTGATTAAGAAGCAGGATGTGAGGATGAAGGAGATGACTTGGATCATAAGTCAATTATTTCTCTTCCCTGTTCATATGCATCAGATGAAAGTTGTGTTTTCTTCCCCAGTGAGGAAAGTGAAAAACTCGAGCCTGTTGTGGAAACTGATTTTCCTTGCAGCCCTTTTTCTAATGAGCCTATGTATGAGCAGTGCATTTTTGACTCATTTGAGTATGCAAAGGACATTCACGCCCTTTGAGAATAAGTTTTGGACAACCCTGTTTGTGGGGAAGAAGTCATTTCTAACACTGAACAGGAAAAAACCATTTTTGATGAATATCCCAGTGTGGAGGAGGAAGGGCTAGATATCCAAGAAGAGGGGCTAGAGGAGAAGTAGAAGGGGCAGTTTATCTCCTGCCCAGAGCCTGTCTGTAAGTAGCCATCATCTGAGATCAGTCAGTCTACAACAACCCCTCACCCACTTGAGTTGGCCAGAGAAATCCAACAATGTTTGAGCAACTGTGTGGCAGAGAATGTCGTGGGTTACAAATTCTCTAGAGTTTGTCGCTCGACCTATGAGCTTGTGAGGGAATAGATGGAGTTGTATTTCCTTCATTTCTTGAAGCTACCCAACTTTATCCTGACCTCGGCAATATGAGGAAATATGAAGAATGTAACCGTTTTGTTGTAATGGTTGCATTATCTGTTATCAACCACTAAAAGAATAAAAGGGCTTCCAGTTAGGAAGTTACTTGAATGGATATGGTGGAAGTTTGCTTTCACCTAGCATTGTGTAAAAATCAATTAGTTTAGGACTCTACATAAATAATCTCCTTGGAGCATGTGTGTTTATTTTCGATTTTGTTTTTTACTTATCGACCTATATTTCTCAGTAAGATGTTTTGAGCTCGACTCCATAGCCCAACAAAAGGTGACTAGAACTGCAAAAGGATATCTTAGAGCCTTGCAGGGAGGAATCTATCCCCCATGGAGCCTAATGTTATGACATATTTTTGCGGGGGGTGTTTTCCCTTAGAAATTGTCCATTGGGTGACCAAATGCGAAAGAAGGGGTTTAAAAAACCCACAAATGTGTTTTATTCAAGGTCAAGGCACGTACTCTTCTGGTCGATAAAAATCCAATCAAGCACAGGCTTAGTCTTGATCGTCTGATCCAGAAGGACACGTGGCACAAGATTAGCATTTTGCTGACTCATAGAATGGAGTAGTCAAAGGGCAGAGTCATGAGGACACTCAAAATGCGAAGTCACGAAATGATATAGGCCATCCATTTCATAAGGACACGTGGCGTTAGATCCAAAGCATGAAAAATTTCATTTCGAGAAGGCCTAAGTGAGAAGTTTCGATATCCAAGGTCCCAAAATGTTGATAACCAAGGTCCCGAGGTCCTGAAATATCGATGTTAATCTGAGCCGTTGGATCAAGGAAATTCATGGACCGTTCATCTCACACTGGTGAAGTCAGAAAATTGGGAATCTGGAGAGGGGAGGTTAGTAGTCTTTCAACTTCCCGAGATGAGAAATCCTGATATGATGAAGATTAGATCTAGGTCATCCAAACAAGAGGGGCATGTGGTAGCAGATAATGCAAAATCGCAATTTCGCGAGTCAAAGGTTTCAACATGGAGCAAGGTGTAAGTTCCCGAAATGTGAAATCATGAAGCACCCAAGATTAATCCCAGGGTCACAGACTGTGGTCATGTGGAAGGTGGTTCCAAGAGGGAATCACCCATCATGAGTATCCTTAGGCATTGGATGCATAGCAGATCCATCCATCCATCTAAGTCAGTCGATTTCGTGAGTTTAGCCATCGGGATATTGGGAATCAAGTGTAGAGAGGACTCCTGAAACACGAAATCCTAAAATATCATATGGGATAAGCATTGGGTCATGGCCCGAGGTCGCATGCAGGTAAATGTTCTGATTTCATGTGAGATGTGCTAAGGGATAAAATGCCAGGTTTGGCCATATAAAGAGGTCGCTGCATTCTCCAAGCGCCAAGTCGACTCGGCCTTGTTCAGATTTTGATGAAAGAAGTTAATGAAAGGTAGGTTGGTGGTTGAAAACTCATCTCACCCTATAAATGGAAGGCATGGAAGGCCTGACCATGGGGACTGAACCGTCATCCCATGGTACCCCTGTGACTAGATTTCCCTGCAGGCCCATGCTGATCCGAGATCACGTCTAATAGAAGAATGCAAGTGCAGACTAACAAAAGAAGATGCAGACACAAAATTTTGAATGTAATATCCGAGTCCCACTCCTGTTGGTAGTGGCTCTGAGTATAAATACTCGGTTTTGATGTTCTTTTAGCGTCGATGGTAGAGAAAATATTATGTATTTTAAAGTCTTAATAAAGCTTCTTGTTTCTGGATATGTATCTGTATTTGATACTTCTTGTTTCATGACTGTCACCTTCTTACTCCCTCTTGTTTCTTTCTGATGCTGAAAGAGTTCATGATTGACTGATTCGCTTGAACTTTTGTGACTGCATTATGATGGATGTTTGATTATAGTGTTTTTATAATTCCTTTCAGTTTCTTTGAGATTTAAATTCAAGAAGTTCTTGTGTTTAAATATTTCTTCTCTTGGCTGCTAGAAGACCTGATGTCTGCAACAAACCTCTACATTCTTCTCACCAAAGTATTCATCCTACTCACCTTTACTACAACCTGCTTACTGAAGTTGAATCAAGACCTCACCTGCTTGTGCATATCAGTCCTGTTTTCTGAGTTAAGATGATATTTACTTGAGACTATGCCCATTTGACCTTTTTTACAACCAACCTGTGACATAAAACTCGGATGGGTATCGGGCTTACCTCTGCCACAATCTAGTGGTGACTTCTGGTGCTAACACAACCCATGGATATCCACGATTTTTAATACTAACAATCGTGGACCTATGTGAATTTGGAGATTTTTAAAAATTCATCTTTCTTTCTAAGTTTAATAATTGATTTTCATAGTTGTTTGGGTTGTCCTGAGTCTTTGATTGGCTTTTCTTTGTTGAAATCTGAAAGTGTATCATACCGAAAAATAAAAATCTTGGTTGAGTTAATTTATATAAGGTTTGTCTAGTTGATTGGAAGATCATCCTTGTTTGTATGAACATCTAGACTCACTGAGTTTTCAGTGGTTCCTTGGTTGAGCACTTTTTGTTTATTTACCTAATTTGCCTTGTTTCAAAAAGAAAAAAAATTGCAATCCTTTGTTTTTATTTTCTTTTGTAAATGAAAAACAAAAATAATATGCTTGTTTGTTTGCTTCTCATTTATTGAACCCTTGCCTTCCATGTTTGCAATAAAAGAGGTAGTTACTTAGCACTCAGCTAGTTTCATTGTGTAGTGCTTTGGTAGTGGTATCCTTTTCATTGAAAAAGAAAAGAATCTAGTAGTACAAGTTTTGCATTCTTGTGTGCATTTGTTTTCGAAAAAGAGAATTGTAAAGTGCATCTCAAGGTGTCTTAAATATTGCACTCAAACATTTTTTTTAATCTGAAAAAAGAAAATAATTTACCTCATAAGTGTAGTTGCATCCATTTTCATTTGAAGAAACTGCATTGTGTTCCTATTTTTCATCACTTTTGGAGTCAGTATGAAGATCACCAAATTTGGATCTGCACCCTTTCTGAGTAAATAACGACCCATTAAAATGAAAATATAACTAAAATCTATTAGAAACATTCATTTTTCTAGGGTGAACGAGCAATTTTAGGCTAGGGCCTTGGTGTAGGTTGGAGAGTAAATTTTTCCAAGGCCACTAAACAAGCATAAGTTTCTAAGATAGGGAGTGAAGAACCAATTTGTCATATAGGTTGGTCCATAAGCTCCTCTAACATAGGAGTTAAACACAAGATCACGTAATGAATAACTGAGGAGATTCCCCTCTAAATATGGACCAAGCATAGGGGACAGATCATATATTGGGGGTTTTTCTTGAAGTGACACTGACTCATTTGGCGTCAGTCCTCTACAAATTTTGAACCTGGTTGAAG
Organism: Picea glauca; assembly: GCA_000966675.3. Lineage (NCBI taxonomy): Eukaryota > Viridiplantae > Streptophyta > Pinopsida > Pinales > Pinaceae > Picea > Picea glauca. Next base: position 208,557 of record JZKD02S2321370.1, read on the forward strand.
TTTTCCTGAAGTGATATTGGCCCTCTTGGCGTCAATCCTCATGGAGGTTAGGATAACTACTTCTCATACCTCATGTCTTGGTCCACATGACTTAATAAACACATTACTTCACCTGGAAGGGCATGATTCCACTTTGTTCACTATTCTGGTCCCAAGACCTAATCCACTCAAGTTAGAATCTTGGAAAAATTGTTTTTGTTTGTATTTTCATTTAGGGCTTTGTAGTGGTGGGATTAGTGAATGTAGTTCAACTTTAGGAGGGTGAGTCAATTGTCATAGAGAGTTGATCACTCAAAGTGGCCATCCTACCAACACAAAGATCAAGGAGAATTCAAGGCCTTCCTCCCAAATAAGAGGTTAGGAATAATTCTCCCTCGCCTCCAAATAGGCATCAACTTGATCATTTTATCACTTTCATACTAACCGGCTAGACTAAGATCGTAAACATTGATCCTCTGGAAGTCAACACTTCAAAACCAAAGGAGGTAACCATTGAGGACCTTGGAGCTGGGGAGTTTTCTCCACACTTTAATCCTCCATTACCTAGGAATTTTCCATTACCATTCATACAAGTCCCACCATCCATATTGGACTTCTCTAATAGTATCCCTCGCCACTAGGCCACTATGGAAGAGACTCCGCCAGTGTCTGAGTCGGAAGCCCCTACAACTCCCACCTCAATGATAGTTACCAGGGGGATATTTCCTCTTGGTATGTCAAGTCAAATGAAAAATATGGTTCAATCCATTGTATCCATGACAACCAACAACATTTCCTCATCGATTGTTGGTCCCACTCAAGTTTTGAGTGCAACTGCCTCGTTTTCATCAACACCGAATGATTTATCTCACAGAATGTCATCAATGGATGCACTTAATGCAATGTTTAGTTCTCATCCAAAATCCCAGTTGTTGAATGTTAGTGTAGGGAGAACTCCAACTCCTTACCAATCCATGTCTTGGGGCGAAGGACACATTCCTCTATTAGCCCCATTCGTTGGAATCATACTTGTCCAATCTTCTAGCCCTAACCTCACATGGGGATGGGGTGCCTCCATGGGTAGAAGACCTCAATATGTTTGTATTCCATCTACGTTGACCACATTCACACTTTATGGTGGGTTTAGGAGTAACCCTTTCACTGCATTTGTAGTGTCGGTAGGGAGAAACCCCCTTCTAGGTCATTCCATCCCTTGGAAAGGAACTTTGTCTTTTCTATGGGAACCATTAGGGAGTACCCCTATCTAAGTCCAGTGGAATACCTCTCAAGGGATGTTGCATTGGGTAAACCCATTTCCCGATCAGTCTACCCCCATGCCAAGATTTATTCCTATGCATGGGGGGTCTTTTGGGGGTAATATTGGTTCTTATTTTGGGAATTAGATGGTTGGAGGTGTTCGTCCATTTAACTAGGGCCAACAAGGATTCATTCCAAGCTCCAGTTTCATATAAAATTCCTTTTGGAATCCTGGTTCCAGTTACAACCCAAGATCTTCTTTTTAGGCTGCTCATCAGTGAATGATGCAACCTAGGTTACCATTTCTAGAAACGCTACATTTTTCATATGTTATAGAAAAATTTTCCTCACCCCATGCAACTTTCTTGGATGGCCTTTCCATTTCCATATGCAAAATTGAAGTCCCCTTTTGTACTTCCCAGAGACAAAAATCATGTTTTTCCACATATGTGTGCCCTACCAGTTAGACAACATGTGTATACATATGTTGCACCACTACAGCCCGCATATATAGGGTTTGGTGCTCAAAATTAAAAAATGTGTCGATTTTCCATGTCAAGTCATGAGATCCATGATCCTTGACCTTCCATATACTGGAAATGTTACGACTCGGCCCTTCAGTTCCACTTGAAGGCTATAAATTGAGCCATATCCAAGCCGTGGAGGGGAAACGAATTCAACTTTTGAGAGAAAAGATACTATGGAGAAATTTCACTTCACATTGAGTCTGCATCCCTTTATCCTTAAAAGTCTGAACACATTGTTCAACCCCCAAGCTCTTCCTTCTTTGATGGAGAACCCCATTCTCTCATGTATATGAGCTTGCCTTTGGTGGAGGCCCAACTGGAACGAACTTAGTTTCTCGGTTTTGAGACATACCGACACAAAAGTTTGTCACCTATAGACTTCTGTTGATTATTTTAATAGAAATATTATTTTCTCGTCCAATTGATATCTTGCAAATATTTGGATTATTATTCCATGGGTGTATTTTCCATGTAAGTTAATGGATTATGTTATTTTGTGTGCTAACATTATATATTATCACCATATACTTGCGTATCTTGGTTGTTTAGGACAAGTTGCAAGTATAAATCTTTGAGTTGCATACTCAACAATGGTATTCATCAAATGTTCGGATGAGGTAGGTTCTTGATATTGTCTTAGTATCATTTTCATTTATATATAATAGTTGAGATTAGAGTTGATTTCTGCAGTCATTCCATCAGTTGTGGTTTACACCATGCCATAGAGAGATTTTCCTCATAACAGAATTGGCGACCATACTGGGGATTGATCTTTTGTTTTGGGGTTAGGGGTTTTTTTCTCGACTTTTTGTATGTTAGCCTTAGAATCCTTGTCGCATGATTGCTTGACAACCTATTTTTACTTTGTATCTGAGTTTCTTAGCCAAATAATTATCCTTCCATTATCTTACTACATATACGTGGGTTTTCCCTTGATAGACACGTACACAAGTGATATGTCCTTCTATATGTCCTTCGTGCACATCAACGTTTTGGCTTCCTGACTGAGTTTGGTGGTTGTTGGGTGAGTTTGGTTGGTTGTTGAGTATTCTTGGGTCTGTGTCCTAACTATTGAGTTCTTACAGAGTGATAGGAAACCTTCTTATTGTTGGATTTTCGGGCGGTATTCTTTCTTATCATATTTTTCATTGTTTTTCCTTGAATCTTGGTATGAGTGCTAGCTTCTTAGTATCCTACTTGGATTGCCTCTTTTTTCTTGCAATAGGGTATGTATATCAATATGCTATTCATTCCTTGCATTTTATTTTCTTTATATCGAAAATACAAAAACATTTCTCATTTTTCATTATGACATTTTCTCTTTTGGTTATTTAGTATTGATATTGACATATGAGGAAGATTGCATTTTATTGAAATTGTAGAAATTGTATTGAAAGTTACATTTGAGAAGCTTACCATCTTTTGAGAATTTAGAATTAGGATTTAGCATTATTTTTATATTCATTTCTTTGATATGTTTAGTCATAATATCATCAGTTTCACGACCACATCTGTTGATTAAAAACATCCATTTAAAGTAACGTTGATTAACTAAAATTGATTAGAAACGATTTTATTTTTCAGAGTACACAAACATGCATAGGATATAGGGCCTTGGAATAATATTTTGTGACTAAAGTTCTCCAAGGCTATTAAACTAAACATATGTGTCTGACCAGGGAGTGGTGAAATTCATTATGTAACTAGTGATGTTAGGATGCTCCACTCACACCGGAGTTAAGCATGAGGTCATGTGAAGTTGGTTGCATAGACAACCCTCTAATACCTTCTTAGTGTTCGAGATATTTTTTTGGTTGCATTCATATATGGTAGTATTGATAGTACCTTTACCTCCGTGAGAGATGGTGCTTTCAAGATTTTAGGCTTTGTTACCCTACCCATACGGTAGACCAAAATTACGACTATTCTCCTGCGCATTGTTATATCATGGTGGCTCCATTTTCTTGACATAGGTAGCCACATAGGTTAATTGTAGGGGTTATTCTGTAGGTACCTTGAGTCAGATAAGGGTCAGAAAACACACATCCTTTATGGAGTATTACCTCTCTAGGCAGATCTCACTAACTGCGTTGTTAATCCCACGAGGGCCCTTATAACTGATTTTGATACCTCCAATTGTTTGAAGGGAGTCTCAAGCCCCTCTTGGGTGAGGCATACCTACTCTATTGAGGGAGGCCCTTTTCAACTACTATATCATGTTTGTGTGCATCTGGTCTTTTTTCTATATTTTGGTGTGCTCTCTAATTTTTAGTTGGCCCTATGATTTGGTTTTATATCTCAAGTCTTGAGTCATCATGGATCTAGAACATCTTCCTCGCAAGTCTCGCTATTTGTTAACGTTACCACTACATCTTGAGTCTTTTCCTTATAAAAGTTGTAAAGTTACTAAACATGGTACACATACATCCACCTACTAGACTTGTGATTATACAATTATGAGTATTGAGTCGAGTCTGAATGACACAGGGAGTCCCTCGAATCCTATACCTTTTGTGGTTAATGGGACTCCTTGGATGCCTTCAGCCATTGTGGTTGTTTTTTCTGAGGTTCTCGTCCTTACTCCTATTCGTCCTGTGGTTTCTACTCAACCCATAGTAATGAATCCTTTCAGGTCTCTTTTTGGTATGACTGGATACAATTCTTAGTCCATACCTTTGGTCTCTAATCCTTTCTATTTTGGTATGCCAAATATGAAAACGCAACTTTCATCCTCCATTCTATCCAGTAATGAAAATCCTAGTTTTGGACCTGGGGGCATTTCCTTTCCGCATACTCCTCTCTCATTTGGTGGAGGTCACATTCCCCAAACGACTCCTATAGTTGGGGGCCAATATCCTTTTTCTTTCGAGGCTAATCATAGTCTTAATGCTCCTGGAGGGAGTAATCAATTGTGCGAACAAGATACTTCCTATATTTCATCCTTTCCCCCTTATACCTCCATGTCAATTCCAACAAATGAATTTTTCATGGAAAATCCACCTCTATCCTCTAGAATTCGACCCAGAGGGGGTTAGTTTCATTCCATGAGAAACGCCCAGCTTGGAACTCTACTAGCTGGGGGTAATGTTTATCATCCTCACTATGTCTCTCCTACAGGTATGGTTCCCATACAATCTCTTATAAATCAGTTTGGAGGAGGTTATTATCCTATCGGATAGGGCCATGGTGTATACCAGAACCCTGGATGGTCTACAATCCCTCAACACAAATATTTCCTAGGAGCATGGGCTCAGATGTCACAACCCCGGCTCCCTTTTCTAGCCACACTTAATATTCCATATTTGTCAATATTAATGAATGACCTGGTGCATCATGATCTGTCATGGCCCCCCATCCCCACCAATCTTCCTTCGGACATTCCAAAATTCGAAGGAAAGACTGGTGATGATCCAGGTGATCATGTTACTACTTTTCATCTTTTGTGCTCATCCAATTATCTTAACGACAATTGTATTTGTTTGAGACTATTTCAATGCACCCTAATGGGGGTCACAATGAAATGGTACATTGACCTACCGGGTGGAATGTATGGGAACTTTAATTAGATGATTTTGGTGTTTCTCAACCACTTCCATTTTTCAGTTTGTTATGATGTCGGCATAGAAATTTTGTCGACCTTTCACCAATATAAATCCACACATATCTCAGACCATATCCAAGAGTGGCATAGATGGAAGAGGTTGATCAAAGCCTACATTCCTCTAGAGTTCATGTTGGAGTGGTTCCTTAAGTCCTTATTTCCTTATATTTCGAAGGATTTTTCTACATTCAGAGTAACATCTAAGGAATTAGAAGCTATTTTCAAATCCCAGCAATTGGACCTCATATATTCTCAATTTGGTATGTTATATGAAATTCTTCATGACGTGCCGCAGTCAAATTATTACCCTAGACAAAATCTTGGGCCTCATACTGATGGCATCATAGGCTCTGCAAATGCTAATTCTATAGAATTGGTGACGAAGAAGTTGAATGATTTATCTCTAATCTATTTTGTAGTAGGACAAGATTCATCTTCATTCTTCACTCCCACTCAATCAGCAGATGTGCATTCTATACAGTCATTGACCAACCCAAATGGTAACTCAAAACTAGGAGGGAATAGAAATAAAGGACGAGGTAATAATTATAAGGGTGGGAGAAATAATAACAAAGCAAAGGACAACACTAAAAATGATAGATTGAATAATAATTTTGGTGAAGGAAATAAAGAAAAATGGACGGTGAAGTTTCCTTGTAATCTTTGTAAATATGATCACCTTACCCACCTATCCCCCAAACTTGAGGAAGCCTCGAGGCTCTTATCTCAATCACCCATTGTGCTGACTAATCTCTTTCCACATGATTAGCATATGGCTTTGAGGTCCTCCAACACTGGAAATGCATCGAGTGGTAGTCAACACCCCCCGAAACATGAAGGTGGCCATCTATGTGTTAATATGGTCAAGTCTAAGATTGATGTAGCCACTCAATATTGTTATTACAATTCTTCATAGATTATTACAGGTCCAGAGTCTCCCCCTCCTCTAGAAACTCCTTTGCAGATCAAAAATATAGATCCTTTGCCTCGTATTCTAAAATGAGTACTAAAACAGTCTAGCCACAATCCTAGTGCAAAAGCTTCCCAGGACTATTTGATTTTTGAAGATATGGGTCAAACCGCTTGTGTGATGTTGGATTTGGAGGTGCTCCAGACGTGTCATTCATATAGGAACTCCTTTTTATATGATTAGGAGCTCTAGGCCCATGTAGCTCATAGGTTATTAAGTTTGACGTCATGGATGTTAAGTCTCACATTCCTTACCACATGGCCTTTCAAATCAATGTTGAGTACACGAAATATACCATCAAACGCACTGTAATTGATGAAGGTGTTGATTAAGGTTGGTTGTCATTGATGTCAAAACTTGAAGAAAGCCTCGTAGCACAGAGGTTTGGGTAATGGACCCAATATTGTTTGATGTAAATATGACCCATTATTGTTTTTTCATGGTTGATAAGAAGTAAATATGGATGAACTCCAAAGTGGTCCCCTTATGGTGAAAGCCCTCACGGGAAGACGCTATGTGGAGTAAGAGAACCCATGCTTAATTGTGG
>JZKD02S2321370.1:229227-244318 GCA_000966675.3 Picea glauca
ATATATTACCACAGGCAGAATTTGCGTACAATGACTCAGTGAATCGGAGCACAGGCCAGAGTCCATTTCAGGTTGTTTATGGCATGCAGCTGAGGGGAATTTCTGAACTGAGAGATTCAGGACAAACTACTACTAGGAGCGCTAGTGCAGAGGAATTCACTGAGGTGATGAAGGAACTTCACAGCCAGGTGAAGGAGCGGTTGCAGAATTCAAGTTAGGAATACAAGCGCAGAGCAGATCAACATCAGAGACAACTTCAATTCGAGGTTGGTGATCTGGTTCTGGAACATTTGAGGAAAGAAAGGTTCCCGAGAGGAGCATACAATAAGATGAAGATGAATAAAATCGGGCCATGCAAGGTCTTGAGAAAATTTGGGGACAATGCTTATGAGATTGAACTACCCGATGGGATCAGAATTTCTCCAATATTCAATGTCTCATATTTGTACCCATATAGAGCTAGAGAAGCAGAGACTGGAGATGAGAAACCAACGATCTAGTGGACGAAGCAAATTCCAATTGTAGAGAAGCCACAGATGGAATGCATACTGGACAAGAGAGTGAGTAAGAGGACCAGGCGAAAACAATATTTTGAGTATTTGGTCAAGTGGAAGAACCATCCAGTTGAAGATGCCAGCTGGGAGACTGAAGCTGAGCTACAGAAGTATGGACAGACCGTGCAGGATCTCATGGACAAGAGACAATGAAATTTTTCAAGCGAGGGAGTATGATGCAAGAGCATCGCCAACACATCAAGCAAGCCAGTGTGGAAGCGGAGGACAGTTGGACAAGCCAGCACAAATTTTGAAAACACTTTGGAATTGTTGCGTAAATCTTAAATGAGCCATTAAGATGAGGCACACTTGTATATTGTAAATGGACCTTAAGTGGATAGCTCTCTTCCTTAGTAGGTAGACGACATTTAAAATAGTTAATGTAAAGTAGATAGAATTTAATTCTAGACTAGACATTTGTAGAGCGCAAGAGGGAAACGGGATATAGACACCCTCATTGAGCATTGTAACATTATTCAGAAGCAATTGGAGCAAGAAGAAGTAGAGAGCTGTGTAAAAACACCCATGTACAGACATTTGAATTAATAGAAATCTTTGATTCAAATTCATGGTTTGTGTTGTTCTCTATGTATTGGTGTTGAATGATAGATTCATGAATGTTTGCTTCCTGTTATATATTTGATTTTATATGTTGTGTATGTGATTTCATGTATGAATTGAATTCTGAGAGGGAGATGGAATGAGTTTCAATTGTTTCTCTATTTGAGCCAGAGAATTCCTGCAAGGAGTGCAGTTGAAGTGTCTGCAAGGAGTGCGTTGATAGAGGGTTCAGATAGAGATAGTTTTTGTTCTCATTCATCCAGAAGTGCAGTTGGGCACAGGAGCCGTGCAAGGAGTGCGTAGGCCGGGTAAAAGTCTCAGGGTTGTGAACCTGAGTGAAGCATTTGACAGACTGTTGTTGTAGGTGTGCGCAGAGTCAAGTGACTTCAACACTTAGACGTTGTTGAAGGTTTGCTGCAAGGAGTGCGTGCAAGAGTTTTCTTGAAGGACTTGAGGTCGTGGGGAAAAGCTCAGGACGGATAGGACCTTCAAATTTTTTGAAGGAAAGCGTAGAAAATTTGTTCCTTGAAGGTTGGCAAGAAGCATCGCAAGTTTGCACGCAGGTGGATAAGTTCTGTGGAAGAACACTTAGTCATTTCGTGGATTGTATAAGGAAGAAAGGACGGTCGATATCTTCCAGGGAAAATTAGTGAATCACCGTGAGCCGTTAGATCTCACGGGGGTGCAGGGGGATACTGTAGATATTACCATAGTGTTTAAAGCTCAGAAGGGGTAGAGCCGTTCATCCAAGCCAGCCAGGGGCATTGGATTATTCGCGAAATCGCCTATCGAGATTTCATAAGAAAGGAATCGAAGATTTGGTAACAGGAGTCGCGAAATCATGATACGCGATATCCCGACGGCTACAAGTATAGTGTGGGGCCACAGGAGTTGGTGGTGGACAGGTAGCACACTGTATCAGGGTTTGAGAAAAGTAAAGTCCCGAAACATTGGACATCAGGATTCGTGATCCTGCGAAGTCCGAAATCTCGACAAGGTGACGGGACCGTTGAAAATTCAAAGCCGCGAGCTGATCGAAGTTTTAGCATATCGGGACTCAGGAGTCGGAGAACCGAATTTCTTGACATCACGAGTACCAAGATCCCGATAGAGAAATTCCTGACAAAGGAACGAAAGGGTGAGTGTTGACTCATATTGGGTCTCAGAGATTCGAGAGTCCTACGCTCAATCACTGACCTCGCAAGGTTGTGAAGTCCGATTCCCCGATAAGTAAAGAGAGGGGGAGTCACGCAAAGAGATCTGTGGGTGCAGATTTCCCGATAGGGAAATAGAAGGATCGGTTAGTGTTCTTCGGGCCGAGGAAAGAGAAGATCCTATGACCAGGCATGCCTGCAGGTGTGACACTGCGTCAGTTGGATGCACTTGTTTATGGTACAGGTTGATTACAGATTGGTGCATGGTTGATGCACTTGTTTATGGTACAGGTTGATTACAGGTTGGTGCGTGGTTGATGCACTTGTTTATGGTATAGGTTGATTACAGGTTGAGGTACAGGTTGATGCATGGTTCAGATTCATTGGTACAAGTTTATAGCGGTATATCTCACAGTGATAGTGTGACAGTGGTTCCATCATTCTACTTCTACTTCAGGGTGGCAAGATAGCACAAGGACATGTGGTTGTAGCCACCTTCCGGTTGTAGCCAGAGAACATTGGGGGTTGTAGCCTCCTTCTGGTTGTAGCCATAGAATTGGGGAGTTGGATATTCCCTCAGGTTATAGCCTGAGAAACTAGGGGGTTGGAGCCTCCTTCCAGTTGTAGCTGGAAAACAAAGGAAGTTGGTGCTTCCAATGAATGTAATTCTTCAAGACATATAAGAAAAAGCATTCTGTGGTTTTCTCTCGATTTGGGTTTCCACGTAAAACACTGGTGTACTGTGTATGTGTATGATTTTTCTTTTGTTCATTTCTTATTTACTCTGTAGTTATTGGATAATAATGCTTCATTGATATAACACTTGGATTATATGGTTAAAAGTGATTAAATTGATCTATTACTGATTCACCCCCCCTCTCAGTAATCCAACAGAAGGTTCTCCAATTTACATGATGTCCTTAACCTATTGGAAAAGCATTGGCTCTCTAACTCTATCCCAATCCATGACTATGTTGACCTCATTTTATGGATGTTCTTTTCGACTCCATGGAATTCTTCTTGCTTTTCTGATCTAGTTAGGTGGAAAGAAAGTTGAGGTTAATGTCGAGGGGGTTGATGCACCCCTTGACTATAATTTATTACTAGGGAGTTATTGGACTTATTGCATGAACGCAGTCATGTTGTATTTTTTCCGCACTTTATGTTTTCATTACAAAGGGAAAGTAGTGACAATTGATCAGTTGTACTTTGTGCATGCTATTCCTAGTGCATCAATTTGACCTTTGATCCTGGTGATCGAAAATTCTCAACACGAAACCATGGATATTGGTGTCAGAATGTATTCCTCTCTTATGGGTATATTTGATTCCGTGGCACCAATCCATCACATTTATTCCATTTCCAGTAGGTCTTCATCATCAACGAGCTATGTTCCTTTCTATACTTTGTATTTCAGCGACCCTTGGACCCTACCATCCTCGACCATGTCCTACGAAGTTCGGTCACATATTTGGATGGAAATTCCGCTGTCAGTGGTAGAGGTTATGTATCAAGATGTTCTTAACACTATTTTTGACCTGGATCCTTGCTCCTCGTAGACAGATGAGGAGGATCCCATTCTAGAGCCTGTATGGGCCACCCAATCATCTTGTTCACATGATTTCCTCAATGATACTTTACCTTTGGATGAAGCCATATTAAAGGCTATGAATGGTCCTAATAGGCCTTGGGACAATATGCTTCATCGCTCTTATTTCCTCCCAGACCTTGTTAGGATCGAACAGGACAACTTCATATCTACCTTGAGTGAGATGTTTGGTCACAATGTGGTTCCACTAGATACGCATGGCATTTTTTTCCAAAGGAAACATGGAAAATATTTCTCCTACCATCTTGATCGACATCTCCCAAATTCCTAGAAAAATTGAGAACATATATATTGATGTGGATTGTTCTCCTAAATAAATTCATATCTACATCGATCTCTTCAAAGAATTTCATGATGTATTCACTTGGTCGTATGAAGAGATGTTGGGGATCAAACATGAGATCAGGACTTATCCGGATGCTAGACCTGTTCGACAATGCCTTAGAGTTGTTAATCCTAGGAAGGACCCTACTATTAAGGCAGAGATAGAGAATCTACTTAACGATGATTTCATCTACCCAATTCCCTTGACTGAACGGGTATTCAACCTTGTTCCTGTGAATAAGAAACAAGGAACCATCCGCGTATATATGGATTTCCTAGACCTGAACAAGGATTTTCCTAAGGAAAACTTCCTCACTCCTTTAATCAATTAAATTCTTGATGAGTGTATGATAATCGAAGTTTTTTCTTTTATGGATGGATTTTCAGAATATAATCATATTCAAATAAAACCCAAGAATCAACACAAGACACAATTTATTTATCCTTGGGGTACTTTTGCATACTGGAAAATGCCTTTCAGCCTTAAAAATATCGGAGCAACATTTCAACATGCTATGATATTTGATTTTCAGGATATTAAACATATTATCAAAGATTACCTTGATGATCTTGCTGCTCACTCTCGCAAGAGAGTGGATCACTACACTCACCTTGGACTAGTCTTTGAGAGATGTTGTTGTTATCGCATCTATTTGAACCCTCACAAGTACATATTCTATGTTAGTTGTGGCCTTCTTTTAGGATTCTTAGTCTCTAAGCATGGGATCATGGTGGATCTTATGAAGGTGGAGGGAATACTTCAATTTCCTCCCCCGCACAACATTCGAAAACTTCAGGGTTTACAGGGGAAGGATAACTTCTTGCATCGGTTCATAGTTAACTATGCCAATTTAACTAAGGATTTCATGTGTCTTTTGAAGAAGGACACTCCATTTATATGGGATTAGCGAGCCCAAGAATCCTTCGATTCTCTTAAGAAATCCTTGTTATCGATGCCTCTGCTGAAGCCTCTAGACTACAATCGAGACTATTTTCTTTATATCGTCGCATCTGAGGGGAGAGTTAGTATGGTCCTGGTTCAGGAGGACAATGAGCTCGATCAAAACATTATCTACTATCTTATTCTAAACTTAGTCAGTCTTGAACTTAAATACTCTCATGTTGAGAAACTATCCTTGCTCGCCATACATGCAGTTCAGAAATTAAAACATTATATATTTCTTGAAAAACTACCATAGTTGTATATATCAACCCATTTCAATATGTCCTTACTAGGCATATCATAGGGGGGAAACACAATAAATGGAATTTTATTTTGCAATAATTTGATCTCAATTTTGCTTCAGCAAATTATAAGATATCGCTAGTTTTTTTCAAGTTGATATCAGACTTCCCTCGACTAGATGAAGACGTTATTCATGACGATTCATTCATAGATGAAAATATCTTCCTTATCTTGTATTCGAACCCCTATTATGGAGACATTATAATTTATCTTCAAACCTTGAAGCTATCCCAACATCTGTCGAGAGACAATCAATGACATATATTTCATCAAGCAAAAAACTACCTTATCATCGAGGAGTAGATAATATTTTGCGTTGTTTCTTGACTCATGAGGAAGATGAGTTGGTTATCAATCAATGTCACAATGGGGCTTGTGGTGGTCATCTATCTTGGCTTACGAAAACCCAAAAAAATTGCGAGCTGATTATTTTTGGCCATAAATGTTTAAAGATTGTGTTGAAGCAGTCAAGAAGTGTCACCCTTTCCAGGTGTTCACTTGGAAAATGTACTTTCATCCTGCCCCTCTTCACCCAGTCATCATCGCTGGTCCCTTCAACAAGTGGGGGGTCAATTTTATGGACTGTAACCCAACTTTAGTTGGGGGGAATCAACATATTATTATGGCCATGGATTACTTCACTAAATGGGAAAATGCCATGCCTACCATTAAATTCGATGATAAGACTGCAACATTTTTCATTTTCAACCAAATTATAGCTCGATTCAGAATCACAAAGGAGATTGTCATTGATCATGGAAGTCACTTTCATAATGAAATGATGAAGGAGTTAGCACCAAAATTGGGATTTAAACACGATCATTCTTCCCCTTATTATCCCCAGGCAAATGGACAAGTAGAGGCTATGAACAAATCTCTCAAGACCATCTTGTAAAAAACTGTCAGCCAGAGTAAATCTGACTGGAATCTAATGCTTTACCTTGCACTTTGGGAATATTGAACCTTGGTTAAGACTTCCAACATTTTTTCTCCTTTTCAATTAGTACATGGTGTGGAGTCGATCATTTCGATTGAATGTGAAATCCCTTCACTCAAGCTGGAAATTCATCTCATACCTGACACATCCAATCTTGAAGAATGCCTTGTGCACCTAGAGCATCTAGATGAGAAGTGTTGAGATGCCCCTATATCTATGAAAGAGAATAAACGACATGTTAAGGTTCAATATGATAGGTTTGTCTTTCCTCGACAGTATGTTGAGGGTGACTTGGTTCTCTTGTATGACCAAGCCAAATAACCATTGGGGGCAGGAAATTTCAACCCCATGTGGCATGGTCCTTATATCATGTGACATGTTTTAGAAAAAGGAACCTATGAATTGGAGGATTATGAAGGGAATATGTTGGATGAGCCCAGAAATGGGATCTACCTAAAAATATATTATGCTTAAGCCCTCAAGCTTGGGCGTGACTCTTTGTATACTAGTGTATCTTAGTGTATATATATATTTTCCTTTGTGTCATTGGCTTGCTTTTTAGGTTTTCCCTTGGTTGGAAGATGTCAACAGAGTCTTCAATTTACTTATGATTCATAGATGGTGCCAGTCGCCATACACGTAACATGGCTTCTGTCGCTTGGGTCATTTACTCACCTGAGGGTCAACTAGTGTCTTCATGTGGTGTTTTTCTAGAGCTGTCAATGAATAATGTGGCTGAGTATAGCTTCATTATAGAACTAATACACAAAGCCATTTCACATGGTGTCCAGTATTTAGAGGTTCGCATGGACTCCCAGTTAGTTGTATGCCATTTAAACAGAAGTTACCTTGTGCGAGACCCTACTCTACTCCAACGATTTCTATGGGTACAACTTTTGGAATGATACTTTGATTTTATTACTTATAATCACATACCTAGAAGTTATAATTATGTATCTAATGCATATGCTAATTATGTTTTAGATTTTCATTTGTCACATAAATAAAGCAAAGAAAACACATCCATGCATATACACATTGTGAACTTCTTCTCATTGAAATTTTTCGTGAATATGTAGAAATATTTATGGATTTGATGAACTCCTTTGGCAACCTGTCATTCATTGTACCTCTTGATCTTGTGGAACCATCTGCACCTGAAAAATATTCATTTCTGGTGGAAGTGGAACCAAATGCCAAGTTTGATTCTCTAGGAGAGAGTCATGCTCCTCCTGCATGGTTGCTTGCCATAATGTATTTCCCACAACCTTATTGTAGGTCTGTGGATCAGTAGATTGAACCATATAGAAATGCATGATCATCACAGGTTCTGAAGCTGAAAATACATGATAATACTCCTCATGTTGAGATCGATTCCTCCTTGAATCCAGTGGATTCCCTGTAAGGTTTCCTGCTGGCTGAAGTGTGGTATGTGCCTTCTTGGGCATATTTTGAAGCTTTGGCGTTGGCTTCTTATCTGGATGTACTACCTTCTTATTTCCATGTACAAAATCTGAGTGTATGGAATCATCTCTGATGTATAAAACTGATGGAAGCACAAGAGTATATTCATGTTGCACTAGAGGTGCATACAAAGTACTCTCCTTATTTGTAAGTAGAATAGAGGAGTCATCGTCAGAAAACTTAGTGAATTTATACAACCTTGACTTGTGATCCACCTCACCAATTGCAATGATGGAATTTTCATGCATGTCAATTACTGAAACTGAATCTAATGTAAATTCAACCTTTTTACCTTTCTGATTGATCTGATAAACTGAGAGCAGATTCACAGAATGCTTTAGAACATGTAGAAAATTCTCAAAACTGCCATTATGGAGTTCCACTCTCCCTTCTCATGCTACTGCTACTAGATTATCATCCCCCATAAGAATATTGGGTCTTGAGCATGGAATCAAAGAAGAGAAAAGTTCCTCTTCCGTTGTCATATGATGGGATGCACCAGAATCTACAATCCATGAATCAAATGAGGAATTAATTACAACCAGGGAATGAAGTTTCCAAGGTTGTTTTGTTGAAGGGCATGTTCCATAATATTGATCTATTTCTTCATGCATGTGTATTCTTCATGATTTGGTTTATTGCAGTAAGTGCACTGTCTTCCCTTCTTCTTCTTCTTGGAATATGAAGAGTCTTTGAAACTTGAAGAGTTGTTAAAGTGTTTGGAATATCCCTCGTTCTCGTTCTGTTTCTCCTTCCTGTTATGTTTGGATAATCCTTTTCCATCATGCATGGTGAGTGCATGTGCTTTGGGATCCCTGATGAGGCCCATATGTATGAGTTTTGTCTACTCTTATGTGAGAGACTCAATGAACTGAGACATCGTAGGAATTTTCCAATTTGTTCCAAAAAGACATCTGCCAGAATGGAAGTTGGAGACATATACGACATATTCTGGTCCTAGCTTGGCCAAGATTGTTAGAATAAGTTGTTTCTATTATGTAGAATTTTCAATACCACATTCACCCAAGCTCAAAATCAAAGATTTAAATTTAGTAAAGAAATATCATATATTATAAAAACTTTTAGGGTCTAAGGTATCCAAGTCTACCTCAAGCATATGACCTCGCATCTCATCCTTCTTTCCAAAGAGTCCTTCCAAGGTGGTCCAGATATCATTTGGAGTCTTACATGTGGTAAAATGAAACCATATATTAGTGGATATTAACTCAAGAAGTAGTCTAGTGACCTCATCCTTACGATTCGCCCATCTGGTCTTCTCAAGCATTGATGTAGGTTATGTTTATGTCGCCATCGTCAAATTATATAGTCCTTTTTTTTTGAGTTGGAATGCGAACTTTGGCTTCCATTAAAAATAGTTGTATGGTGTTTGTATTATCACCAGACTTGATTGAATAAGTTGCATCGTCTCCATCCCTGCTATTGATTCTGAAAAGATCCTAAAAATCTAGATCATGGATTCTGAGATATGATTGACGGTTCTATGACAACTATAGATATGGTTAAATAGTTACATATCCTAAAATATGATGTCGGTTTTGGAGATTTTTGGTGAGCCTGAGCATCCCTATGTTATACATCTTTTCTCCAAATTTCAGCTCGACCCAAATCATAGATTTCAAGATATGGCTCTTTTACTGCAGAAACCCAATTTTTGGAGGGTTGTTGAATCGTCACACCCTAGAGAAGGATAAAGTGTGACGATGTTGTATCGTCGCACCCTAGTGAAGGACACAGTGCGATGATTGTGAAAAATTGAATCGTCGCACCCTGGATGAAGAACACGGTGCGACGACGTCGCACCTTGGCTTTGTATAGGCTGCAACTGTTCCAATAGTTTGAGTGTGATCATCGCACCCTTCGATAGGGATAGGTTGCAACGATTCCAATCGTCGCACCTTTAGATAGGGATAGGTCGTGACGATGGAAGAAAATGGGTTTACTCAATCCTCTTTCGCTCTTCTCTGGCTTATCTGGGTTGCTCCAAGCAGCTCGACTATGATATCATGTCAGTGTTTCATGGAAACCTGCACAGGAGACCTAGCTAAAGCATACACAAATAAAGCTTATCAAGAAAAGGAAGAGAGATACACAATGAAGAATGAGAATCAATGTATATTATGATCTTATAAATGAGTGAGTGATCTTCACTCATATAGGAAATGACATCCTATAATTAGGAATGCATGCATAGTAGTGATGGTCTAAGATTAGAAAGTCTAAAATAGAACTAGTCAGTTAACTCCCACTGAACTAGTGTGTCGAAAATAGAAATTTCTCCAACAATATGGATGGTATATATATGACCATGGAATATACACTTGCGACACCGAATGTGTATCATGATATCATAGTATGACATTTGCGAGACACCAGAATATTCACACCGACACATGGGGCACACCCACCACCTATCATTTCATAGCCTCTGGAAAATCCTCCACCTGAACCTTAGGAATCCTGTGTGTCAAACGAGATAGGTTCCCCTGCACATTTTGTAGCAATCTATCTGCATATCCTCCCAAATGCTCATCTCCATGTTTCCTCCGTCGATGTCATGGGAATCCATCTGGTCTTCGTAGATCCACATTTGCATAACAAAGTAATTGTTAATACTTGATAACATACAAAAATATTTGCATTTTTTTATTCTTTTTGAAAAAACACAAAAAAAAATGAAATATATATAAAACAATTCTTACCAATATCACTATAGGTGGAGACTGGTGGAAAAGGCATATCTAGATCCCTTATGTAGTTGATCCCAGCATAAGGGTAGTCGTCTATTGCTATCACTTATTGGCACCACCAGAAAAAGAACTCATCATTGTAGGGGGTTGTCACCCTACCACCTCCTAACCACCTCATCACATCAATCCACCATGACATGGTTGGATCGCGTGGCCCGTGTAGAATGATATCTACTATTTGGATCAATATTGGAACCTGCTCAAAGAAAAAACTACCCAAGATGGATGAAAACCCAAAGTTTCTCTTTCTCCCTTGTTTGCAATCTGTTAGTTGGCTCTTCATGGTAGCTAGCAATGAGGTACACCAATCAAAAATTATGGGTTGTAAACACTCCAATGCGTAAAACATGAGTGGCCTTGAGTCCTAGTACAATGAGTTCGACCCCGAGATCCATGTAAGAACAAGTACGACGATATTTAAACTCAGTTTATTGATCGCCCTGATGGGGATTTGTCTCCCTACTTTACCTATTCCTGCAACACATTGGGTGGAAATGTAATCCTCTATGTTCATACCACCCTCAACCCCCCCGAATTTGATATTCACTACCTCACTCCAGTGAGATAATCTTGTGATCAAATAGATGTCATCTACTTCAATCCTCATTGGTCCCATCAAGATTGAAGGCCTCTGTCTCTGGATCCCAATATTTTACCATCATTTGGAGTAACCTCACTTAAGCCCTCATTCCTTTGAGAGCCCAAAATTTATAAAGGCCACATATTTTTAGAGCTAGTCGGGCCCCCGCATCTCTTTCCATTATTGCATCTACCTCTTCATGCTCCCTCTCTCTCCATTCAAGCACCATAATACCAAAGAAAATCCAATTTTTGAGTTAAATTCATTAAAAAAGTTGTTTTCAGACTTGCATGCGGGCTGTAATGTTAGCAGTCGAGTGCAGGGCCACATATATGTGGGAAAGATTTGCTTTTCTCATGCACATGTCTCCATATATGAAACCTGATGAACTATAGTTCACATACACACTAATTTATATGTTGCGCCCTCTAAAAGTCAAAAATAAGAACTAAATTGGAATTTTAAACCACTAGAAATGAAGAGGAGGGGAAGGGCACTTACCTGGTTCAGACGGTTGTCAATTTTGTTGATCATAGCTCCAACAATCGACACTTGAATATCGTGGGGAAAATGGTATAAAATGCACTATGTGGGTGAAAAACTCAAATGGTATGGTAAAATTGTTCATTTTTACTATTATTAGAAAATTGTTATCCACTTTATATAGTTTATGCTAATTTTTGACCTAGTGGACTAATAGTGCAGTGGAAAGAGTTGGTTTTGGTGGTTTTGTCTAGGGATTTTTGCAATTTATAGTATCATATCGCACGTTCGCAACTTCGGTAGGTATTTTATTTTACCAGCATATAATATAGGTTGTCACTCCGTTATACATTTTTTCATTGTCTTATGACTATGATCTGTACGCCTTATGTATGAACCCATTTATTATCGACATAGAACCTTCCTACTGCTACTAGAAGTGTTTTTATTGAGTGGTAGAGGCTTACCAAACATGGGTGCACTAGTTAGAACCTTTGTGCCATTTGGTGCCCATGCAGAACTTATTCCATATGACCAGGAATTCCTTATAGTTCCAATATGAATTTGCATTTGAACCCCATATTATTACTCACAAGCATTCTGACATGTACATATGGGACTCCCCTCGAGTGTTAGTTAAGCTCTTTTCCGACTCTCTAAAAAAGTGAAAATATTGTCGAGTGAAATTGTCTCTTTCACACTCGTTAAATGGTTTTGAAAGGAAGTCTATTTGGTGTAATTTTAACCCTTTTTCAGACCAAATGGACTAAATCTATGAAAAAGGACATTCTTTGGAGTTAAGTTGTAATTGAATTCCATTATATTTCTTGTGGTATTAAGCCTATTGTTGGTTCTCTCTTTCTCATTATAAGCCTCTTTCCTCAAAACTTTTCATCAATATCCAAGCAGATCCTTGTTTATTTCCTTTGCAGCTTGACACCATGTACCCTAAGAGGAAACATTGCCCTAAGTTTCCATGCCACGCATGCACTTCCTTGCATTGAGCATAGGTATGTTCCATTGTTTGGAGCTAGTTGATTACTCACGACACTTGTTTCCTCTCTTGTATCATAGAATTCATTTTCATATGGAAAAAAAAGGACAGATGGGAAAAGAATATTATTTCATACTTGCAGCAGTCGTGTCGCATTTGAACATAGCACAAACTTTTGAGTCCACTGTCATCCAAAGTTTGGGTTTAGTATGACCTTAGGAAGATGAGCTCGTCACTTAGACTTTACTCCTCCGACTGTTTATTCTTCTATTCCCTATGGATATTTGGTTGATTCCTCTTGCATCATGAAGTTTCATCATCAATTCTATGCTACCTGAGTTGTCCATATGTCTCATGTTCTTATGCAAAGGATGTCTATAATCCCATGTCATCCATTTCTCAAAACTCTTGACTTTTCATGTCAGCCATACCATTAGTGTGTCTCAGAGTCACATCAGGCTATAGTCCTACCGTGCACCCTGGTCCTACTTTCATTATGGGAAGGAAACCTTGAACCGAACAGTTGACATCTCCTCATTGGTCATTGACTGGGGGTTTTCCCTTGTGTTTGATGACAAGAAATATATTCACACATTGGGATTTGTGTAGTATCTTGGATGCGATTAGCCTTATTGGTGGTTTCCTCTCCTTTTTTGGAAGTCTTCCTTATTGGATGTTATTCAGAGGGTATTTTTCATGCGCTACTTGCATCTCGTGCAATGCAAAAGATACACAAGTTCGTTGGTTCATGAACATCCTCTTTGTTCGAGTTCCTCCAAATCATCAAGCTATTGCTTTGTACCTCTTGATGATTAATGATAGATTCCTTAATGCTCTCCTTTCATAGGGTCTCCTTCCATCGAATTCATCTCATCTATTATGGAAATGAGGCTTAGACACTTATGAGTACCTAGAGGCTTGCAGTTATCAGTGACAGGTTCTCCCTCCATTGACAGTTGAGAATACATCAATGTCTCCTAATTGATGGATTATTCAAGTGTTCAACCTCAACACCTTTATTCACACTTGTAAGAATGTACTTGGTGCCTTGATACCTACTTTCATTATCGGTAGGTTGTCTCACATTTGTTAACGGTATACCTTAATGATAGGTAATCAAACAAAGTCTCATTGTGTTCAACATCAACTCCTCTATTCACATAATTTAGACTTGCACCTTTGGAGGATAGTGTAGAAGACATTAGTTTACAGTAGCATCTTTCTTGAGTTGTTTCTATCATTCATTGGACCAATACCTATATGAATTCAATGATCATGGGAGATCAGATTGTACTCCATTGTACACAGATATCTTCATATTGGTTTTTGAGACTGGTTTCCACTGGGCCTTGTTCGTGACTATGACATCCTATGGCATGTGTCTACTTTTTATTTCCTATTCATGGCCATGAACAACTATTTGGTATATTTCCACATGGATCTGCAGTGTAATTCAAATTGGCAGCCATGTGTAGAAAGTCATTATGGATTGTAAGATTCCCATGAGAAACTAGCACTTTCAGTTGAGTCTCGATTACTTCACTTCTGGGAATTATAATGTACTTTTTCCATCGCGTATACTCCTATGACCTCACACATTAGGGGGCATCTGTTATAGAAAATTTTTCCTCACCCCATGAAAATTCATTGGATGGCCTTTCCATTTCCCTATGCAGAATTGAAGTCCCCTTTTGTACTTCCCAAAGCCAAAAAATCATATTTTTTCACATATACGCACCCTACTATTTATAAAAACATGTGTATACATAGTTTGCACCACTACACCCCGCGTACATTGGATTTGGTGCTCAAAATTAAAAATTGTCTCGGGTTTCCATGTCAAGTCATGAGATCTATGATCCTTGACCTTCCATATACTGGAAATGTTCTGACTTGGCCCCTCAATTCCACTTGAAGGCTATAAATTAATCCATATCCAAGACATGGAGGGGGAGAGAAATCAACATTTGAGAGAAAAGATACTCTAGAGAAATTTCACTTCACATTGAGTCTCCATCCGTTTATCCATAAAATTATGAACACATTGTTTAGCCCCCAAGCTCTTCCTTCTTTGATGGAGAACCCCATTGTCTCATTTATATGAGCTTGCCTTTGGTGGAGGCCCAACTAGAAGGGACTTAGTTTCTCGATTCCGAGACATACCGACACAGAAGTTTGTCACCTATACACTTATGCTTATTATTTTAATAGAAATACTCTTTTCTCGTCTAATTGATATCTTGAAAATATTTGAATTATTATTCCATAAGAGTATTTGTCATGTATGTTAATGGATTATGTTATTGATCTAGGTGGATATCAGGGGCCACCCACATTTTCCAAATGGCTCAAAACAATTTTCTGGCCATTTTGGCAATTTACTATTTTTAGCAGGTTTTCACTTCCGGGGCCATTTT
>JZKD02S2321370.1:246508-258821 GCA_000966675.3 Picea glauca
TTATGGTTGCATCTCTGATACATTTCTGTTATATTATTGAATATCTGCAATATCTCTGTGCATTTCTTTATTATATCTCCGCTCTCATTTCGTGCCAAAAATAATCCGGATTAGTTATTTTATGTGATAACATTATATATTATCACCATATGTTTGCGTATCTTGGTTGTTGAGGAAAATTTGCAGGTACAAATCTTTGAGTTGCATACTCACTAGTGGTATTCATCGAACGTTCGGATGAGGTAGGTTCTTGATATTGTCTTGTTAGCATTTTCATTTATATAGCATACTTGAGATTAGAGTTGATTTATGAAACCATTCCGTCTGTTGTGGTTTACCCCATGCCATAAATATATCTTCCTCGTAACACTAGACTTATCCAAGTTGATGAATGATCCCATTTGTCATGAACCTAGTTGGCCTCTGGTGCCAACCAAGCTACCTTCATACATTCCAAAATTTGAAGAGAAAAGTGGTGAGGATATGTAGGACCATGTTAGGACATTCCACTTGTGATGTTCATCCAACTCGCTTAATAACGATTCGATTCAATTGTGTTTGTTCTAGCATACTCTCGCTAGAGGCACTTCCATGTGGTATATTAAACTCGAGAGGGGGAAGTACTTAAATTTTGGTGACTTGGCCATGGTTTTATTAAACCATTTCCAAATCCCTATCCAGTATTATAGTGGAACATAATTGTTGGCCAATTTCAAGTAAGATAGCACCACACACATATCCGATCACATTCGAGAATGGAGGATAAGGAAAATCTTGATTAAGGCTATAGTTCCACCATAGTTACTCCTTGAATGGTTCTTGAAATATCCACTCCCCTATATTTCGAAAGGCATTGCAACTTCGGGGGTATTTTCAAAGGAACATGAAATATTTCGAGCGTAGCAGTTAGATCTAATATACTCTCAGTAGGGCATGCTCTATGAGATTATGTTGAGCATGTCAGGATCTAACCTCAACTTGGAAAATCCAAATTCTAACCCACATTCCGATGGTATAGTGGGTTCTGTTCAAAAGAAATCCATGGACCTGGTCACTAGCCATATGCAAAAAAATGTTATTCAACAACCTACGGCCAACCCAACCTCTCGCTTGACCAATCGTTCCATCTAGTATTCAGAAATATATTCTTTGCAAATGAATAATTCAAAGGGTACTCATCAACCCGAAGAGAAGAAAAAAGAAAATAATAAGAAGGGTAGTGGCGGAAATAACAAAAAGTATGATAAGAATGCTAAGGGGGGAAAGGATGAATAAAGGAAGGTGAAGTTTCTATGTAATATTTCTAATGATGATCTCCTTACACACAATTTCCCACAAATCGAAGAATCCCAACATCTTATAAAGTTGAATCAACATCAATAGCTCGTTGTGTTGAAAAACCCCTTTCCACAAGGCCATAATTTTCAATATGTTTCTTCCAACTTCAACCCACAAGGAGGCACTTCAGGTGCTTCCCCCTCTGATGTATATAAAGGAGTAGTAAACATTCTTATCCATTCGAATCTAAAGGATTGTTGGCATAGGGGTAGACCCAGGGTTCAACGCTACAACATCGCACCCACAAAACCCTAACTACCGACCCTTTCAGCAACACCTGTGAAGAAGATGAAGTCTCACTGATGTTATCATACTAATCGGTAGGTGCAGACACTAACAGATCCCCCTAGATCCACTTGGATCTAGAAAAAAACAAGACAGGACATGAATCTTTCCCTAAGTTACGACCATTGAAATAGCTAGTAAGGAGGAACAAGTGACATACCTTTGTATCGCTTCCTAGGGTATATGTTGCTCCTACTTCACTCTGGTGCTCTTGTAAGGTCAATACCAAGACAACACAAACCAACCAAATTGAATATAGCAAAATGTATTCAATCGTCAACTTATGTGTATGATCAAGGAATTACACAATAAAGTAAGAATGACTTTATGGGAAAAGGACATGCCACTGTATCATATTAATCGAAAGTAGAAGATACAACCTAATCACCTTGATGTCGCAAGATTCCTTTCGGTGAATCTTGGTTCCAACACACACACTT
The DNA here is from genome assembly GCA_000966675.3 of Picea glauca. NCBI lineage: Eukaryota > Viridiplantae > Streptophyta > Pinopsida > Pinales > Pinaceae > Picea > Picea glauca. The sequence continues at coordinate 248,572 of JZKD02S2321370.1, forward strand.
TCTCGATCCTTGGATGAATAAGATCCAATTCCTTTTGATAGACTTGCTAGAGTCTCCAAGCTCTTGTTCAAGCTGGGTTCTTCACACAATTCCTTCACCAATTCTCCAATTAATCTTTCTTAACCTTTTCCATGATAATCCTATCAATATATAGGAGAGGATGAGATGGTTACATAGATGAGAATAATCCCACCAAATCAGGGAAACCAGTAAAATGATAACCATTCGAATGCCAACCCATTCTCTAGAAGATTCCCTTCTAGAACCCTCGAGACTTCTTCCTTTTTCCAAGCTTGAGAACAATTTCACACCCTAGGTATAGAGCACAGTGAGAGAAGTTTGCACCCTAGCTAAAGGTGGCCTACGAGAATGGGTCATTCTCATACCCTAGGCTATAAGTAGCCTGCAAACTCTCTTTAAAAACATGTTTTCTGGAAGGAGATGAATGCAACTTTTCTCAGGAGAAAGTTCTTGTTGGGAGCCTGAGTACACCATTGTTAATACACCATCTAGATGACCAAAATCATGGGTAATAGAATGCCCCCCAAAGTATGAGGCTAGAATCAGTGACTGCAGAAATACTTTGTAAACTACATGTGTGTGTCAGAAACCAGGAGCGCACCTAATCGGAAACCTTCGAACAACCAAGCATCTGCAGAATATCATACTATTTATGAGGTAGGCATTCCCAAACTCAAATAACAGAAAGATGACACTATAAGCATAGGTCATGGCCACCAATCATACACTGTGGATCCATACCGTCAAAATATCGCATAGCCACCAGGAATAGACTGTGGATCTATGCAAGAAAATTCAAATTGAGACGACATATCCATGAGACATACAAAGTGGATCTATGTGTCAGCAAATTATACATATTCCATCTCAACCTAGACCAAAGAGATGAGATCCAGTGTCTTCAATCCCATCACCTGAAAGTATGAATCTAACCATGTGATTACATGTGTTTAAGTCGAACATGGTAGAAACCACTTGATTACCGGTCATTGATGAAACTGTTAACAAGTGCGAGGGAAATCACCATTAATGTCAATGATTCCCAAGGTACACTAGTACAATCCATCAAATGTGAATGAATGAGTTGAGGTCGAACACCCGACGAAATCTTTCGATCAGGGGTCAATGATGGAAACCCACTGTTGAGAGCGAGGAAACCTACCATTGAGGTATGCAAGTTCCAAGGTACCAAATAATTTCTAAGTCTTCTTTCCATATAATGAGTTGGATTCGACAGAAAAAAACTCATCACAGGAGGGCCTTGATGTATCCACCATCAATGACATGAAATGATTAACAGATTTTGAAGGTTAAAAAGAGTATGATATAAGTTGGACTTGACACAAGGAAGGCCGACATGGAGAGAGTGGACAACTGCAGATGGCCGACTCAACAGAGGTTTCGGATGGACTTCTCATGAACATATGAATGACACGACCAATGATTTGGCAGTATTGACTCAGAGATGACGTAGGGTATGACCTTGTACAAAATCAAATGAGAGATAGATGGATATCCCAAATCGGCTTCAAATAATGAATAGGGGGGTGTCATGTTCAAGAGTGACACTTAATGCCAATTAATATAAATATGAAAACACATCCCTTTCCCAAATTTTCCCCCACCATTTCTGGCGAGTACCTCTTTATTTTTATGCAAGCTTGAGGAGGATAACATATGCTTGTTGATGTAAGCTCATCCTTCGGAGTATGTTTAACGAACCCTAGGAAGGAGTGGTTCGATCCCATTACGGGTCTGTCGATGTTTGTTTAACAAATCCAAATATAGAAAACTCGAAGGTTTTTCATGATTATAGAGTCTGGAAAAACACTTAAAAGAGAACTCTCTCAGCTCCTTTTTCATAAAATAGTCTAATGAGATCGAAAAAGATATAAATTATCACCCATCAGACACTTTCTTCAAATACTTTAATGAGCGTGAAAATAGCAAGGTCACTCGGCAATATTTTCATGTTTAGAGAGTCTGAAAAGAGATTAAAGAGGACTCCAGGGGGGCTCCTTTTTCATATAACCTTGTTGAGCCTAAAAAAGTGATAAAAGTGTGATCGATCATGTTCTCATGTATTTTCGAGCGTGAGAACGAACAAAGACCAAGCTCGAGGTTTTGTACAAAAACCATGAAAAACAATCAAAACATGCGATGAAGAAGAGAAAAAATATCTGTATCCCTGTGCATGAACATCGATGTCGTTACATCTACAAAATTTTCACTCATAAGGGTATTAGGCATTAGGATTAAAATAAAACAATTATAAAAACCAATAACAAATGGTAAAAGTAAATATAAGTGGGTAAAAGTTCTTTTTACCATAGTCATTGTAACTTTGCCAATATTTTCGTGAAAAACCCCTCTTTTGCCCTTGAATTTCAACGCTCAATTGTGGGAGGTACAAGCATCCATTCGACAAACCATCTCCCGCAAGGAGGTAAGATCCTTGTCCTCTATCTTTTCATGGTTCAATTTTTCATTTTCATTCGTAAAAATCATGTTTTTGAGTTTTTTTTAGGGCTTAAAGTTGCGCTCAGCCATTCTCCCAGGCCAACCACACGGGACCTGTGAGAATGCATCATTCTCGTAGGTGGCCCCAAAGGCACCTGTGAGAACCTTGCACTATGCCTAAAGGGCAACTGCGAGAACCACAAGGTGAAAAAATTCTTTGAATTTTGCTCAATAAAAAAGTTACCAAATGTTGAAGAGAGTTGTTGACCTTCTTCTTATGTTTCTTATGCAGGTATTTGGCTATCACCATGGTTATGGAATGGCATGAAAGAGAGCATGAAGAAGATGATGCTATTTCCAGGAATAACCTGGGCACCATTGTCTCTTTGCGAGACTGTGGTCTCTTGAAATTCTTTCGTATCCCAGGTATGAGGGCCCAAGTCAGGTTATTGGAGTACCTTGTGCATATGTGGGACCCAGACCAACAAGTATTCCATGTAGGGGTCCACACATTGTCCTTGGATATCGAGGACATTTAATTTTTGACAGGACTATCACAGCGTGGGTACCACACGATCCTGACTGGTAGCGGAGGTGGTGGGCTGCCTATGAGTGAATAGTGTCATTTGAACTGTGTTCCAGAGGCACAAAGGAGAAAAGGAAAGGTAGCCATTTGGGGGGTGCGGGATTTGACCCTTCGCACTATTTTGTTCACTATTGCTCATATGGTTGGGAGCGCTACTCCTCACATCGCTCTCTAGAGCTACTTTCAGTATGCCATAGAGTGTACTGAGCCTCAGTCTTTTAATTAGGCAGACACAGTCCTTTGTAGCGTGAAGAGGCAGTTAACTAAATGCAGGCAAGGCAACCTGAAGCAATTCGGCTACGGGTCATTGTTGGTGTCCTTTCTTGAGAGGGTTCCTTTGCTGAGGTTGTAGGTTGAGTGGGGTTTATTAGCTCCAGGGGATCCAAGAATTCTAAGGTGGTGTCAGCTCATGGCTCGACACGTAGTTGGACCAATCATCAAATACAATGATGCCTTCTTCAACTAGTTGCAACCACAGATGTTGATGGTCGATGATTATGCCTATGCCGAGTTGGACTTCTGAGCAGACCCGGACTTGGCCCTACTCGAGGGCACTCAGTGGGCGAATATTGGTAAGAAGTACACGCTTTTTTTTTCTTTTTAAATGTTTTTGTGAATTTTATCATATGCAAATGTTTTTATGTTCGTCCAAGGTCCAATTAAAAAATTATTTTTGATGACACAGACGTGGGGCCTTATCGACCTCTGGTTACTTCTCCTACTCAACGATGAGGAGAGGTGGCCCTAATTCCATGATGGGACGTCAAAGATTATGAAGTGGTGGAACAAAACCTAGAGGGTTTGACAACAAACATTCCAGACATTCCAGACATTATCAATGTCATACAATAGAAGTGTCAGAGTCCATTGGCCGACTGCTTCGTAGGGTTTCCTGGGCAGTCGTGTATTATCGTGAACATCATCCATGACGTCACTTTGTAGAAGCTATGAGATTCAGATTTTGAAATTTTAGTCCTCGGACAGAACTTTTTGTAAAAAAAAATTTTGATCGTTATATATACATACAGCTTCTACCGGTTTATCTTATGTTGTGTGAAAATTGATGTGATTGATTTATAAATGGCCTAAATGTCTATCTAATACATAGTTATCTAATGCATCAGCTAATGTATTTAGACATCTAGGAATATGTTTATATTTAATATAATCAAAATAACGTTCTAAGAGGCGAATTCGCAAATACACCTGTAACAAAGTAGGACTTCGAATAGCATAGACATTACTTAACTGTAGTAATACGAGCTGCGAATCGAGTCGCACAACCAAGTGATGAATGCCAAGTGATATAGCATCAATCAACAATTAGATAATGGTGCTATACTCTGCAATATTGTTGGTCGCACGGCCAAGGCACACACCTCGTAAAGAGACAGGTTCGTTTGTAGTGGTGTAAATTGCCCATGCAGCAGAAGTAAGGTTCTGAGTACTACAGCTAGCACCATCAGCGAAGCCAATGTGGGGTAGCGAAGACTCCAACATCTGGAAATTAAACACAATGTCACATAAGGGCAGAGACCAGATAATGACAAAAGAAAACTACAATAACACACAAGAAGTATGATACAATAAAAATACAGGTACTCGTGCACAGGTGATCTTATGCATAGTACTTCTTCAAGTACAACCCATTTCTGGGTTCACTCAAAGGGATACAATCGTAATCTACTAACTCTTAAGCCCCTTTTTCCAAAACTCGTCTAACGATATAAGGACCTCGCCACATGGCTTCAAATTTTCCAGCTCCTAGCATATCTCGATCTTGTTTGTAGAGGAGAACCAGATCTCCTTCGGAGAAAACGTGAGGCTTTGACATGTTTGTCGTATTGGTCCTTGACACATTTATTCTGAGCTTCTATGACTAGGGTAGCATCACGTCGAGTTTCTTATAATCGCATAAGATACAATAGACATTCTTCCTCAGCAGAAGTGTTTGGTAGGAGTTCAACAACTAGTTTTAAAGAGGGTATCTTGCATTCGATTGGGAGAATGGATTCCAAACCATAGACTAACTAGAACAGTGTAAACCCAGTGGTGGACTTGACAGATGTCTAGTAAGCCCACAATGCTGAAAACAACATTGTGTGCCAACTTGTTTTGTGAATCCCTATCATTCGTCGGAGCATGATTATGATAACTTTGTTAATTGCTTTGACTTGGTCGTTGGCTTGTGGGTAATAGGGTGTTGAGATTTCATGGAGAAGACCCAACTTTTCAATGAGTTCGGACATCATGAAGTTTCTAAAGTGGTTACCATGATCAGTGACGATAGCCTGAGGAATACCAAAACGAGTTATGATGTGATTAAAAATGAATAATGTTGCAGTCTTTCCGGTATTTTCAAATGTCGGCATCGCCTCGGCCCATTTCGTAAAATAATCTACGGCTACAATAATGTATCCATGCCCCCCGGTCGAGTGGGGGTGACATGTCATGAAATTGATGCCCCACTTCACAAAGGGACCAACAGAGACTACGGTGTGAAGAGGAGCAGGATGTGACCGTATCTTATGATTATAGGTCTGGCAAGTGTGGCATTTTTGGACGATGATTATGCAGTCGTTAAATAAAGAAGGCCAAAAATACCCTACTCGTAAGATCTTCTGGGAAGTAGAATACCCAGACATATGACCACCACAGGCTCCAGAATGGTAGTCATTTAAGGCTTTCTCGGCTTCATCGAACGTGAGGCAGCATCGAAAAACTGAGTCAATCCCACGAAAATAAAGAGTATCCCCGAGGATAATATATTGACGGGCTTGGTAGTGTATTCGATGCCGGTCAGTACTAGACAAATTAGGCCAGAAAGTCTAGGTTTGGAGATATATGATGATATCACCATACCAAATATCATCGGAACTAATGAGGAAAAGGGATTCATCAGGTAATGAATCGGCTGCTACATTTTCCGTTTCAGAGTAGGGAAAGTCACATATCAACTCGGAAAACACTAAGAATTTCTTGGACTTGGCTTGTTCGAATTCCAAGTCAAACTCCTGGAGTATCATGATCCATTGGGAGTATTTTCCCCCTAGCAATTGATGTGTGAGAATGTGTTGCATAGGGTTGCAGTTAGAAATCATTGTATTCTTGTGAGAGAGGATATAGTGTCGGAAGCGTTGAACTGCTTGGACGACTGCCAAGGTCATTTTTTCGAGATGTAAATACTTGGTTTTGGTAGGCGTTAGACTTTGACTCAAGTAATAGATAACATGTTCATCGTGAGAATCATCCTCTTGGACGAGAACCATACCAATGGTGTAATCCGAGGCTACGAGGTAGAGGAAATAATCATGACTGTAATCAGGGGGGAAGAGAAGCGAAGCATGTGTTAGGGACAGTTTCAAATCTTTGAAGGATTTGTTTGCGATGGTATCCCATACGAACTCAGACCCCTTTTTTAGGAGTCACGTAAATCCACGAGTTATCTCTGCATAGTTCGGGATGAAACAACAAAGAAAGTTTTCTTTCCCCTGCAAACTTTGTAACTAGAAAAGTGTAGAAGGATGAGGGAGATTAAGGATCACCTCGAACTTTAAAGGATCTACCCTGATCCCTTAACGTGAAACAATAAATCCTAGAAGTCGGTCAGATTCCATGTAGAAGACACACTTGTGAGGATTCAAGCGTATATGGTAAAACCGACATCGGATGAACGACTCGACGCATAGAATGAGCAGGCAAGTCATCAAGATATGGTTGCACGATGTGCTTGATAACATGGAAGGCATAAGACATAGCGCATTGAAAAGTTGTGCGAGCATTCTTGAGACCGAAAGGGAGTTTCTAATAGGCGAAAGTGCCCCAAGGAAAAATAAAATCCGTCTTATGTTGATCCTTGGGAACAATATTGATTTGATTATATCTAGAGAAACCATCCATCAGAGAGAATATTTCACTTCTGGCGCAACCGTCAACAATCTGATCGACGAAGGGGGTAGGAAAGTTGTCCTTAGGACAAGCTTTGTTGATATCCCTATAATCAATGCATACGCAGATTGTGCCTTGTTTCTTATCGATCGGGAAAAGATTGGAAACCTAGTCAGTGAGGGCCACCGGGTAAATAAATTCGGCTTTTAGAAGTTTCTCGACTTCAAGCTTAATAGCAGCCGCTTTACGTGGGTGAACTGGATGAAGGCATTTCCAGATGGGTTTAGCATCTGGGTATGTCTTTATCTCATGTATCACAATGTCGGGGTCGATACCCAACATTTCTTCGTAGCTCCAGGCAAAGACGTAATGAAACTCTTTGAAAAGTGACGTGTAGGTGACGATTTCGTCAAGGGAACACGAAGCTCCGATATGCACATTTTCGACATTTCCAGGTTTGATGGATGTGTCGAGGGGAATAGTGGGTGAGATATTGCTTAAGTTCCCTTTGGAACGGTTGAAATGACAACAACGGTCGACGGGGTCGAGATCCGTTGGTAGTTCTCAATGGTATGTTGCTCCAGGAAGAGGATGGAACGGTGATGTCCATCGTCCCAAGGGGTGTCTTCCATGACAGACATGATCATCTCATCTATGGGAAAAATGACACGAAAAGGATCTGGAGATAACTCACCAATAGAGGGGGTAGAAGGGGTTGTCGATTGAATGGCCTAATAGGCAGATTCGACCTGACTTAACAAAATTTCTTCATCGTAACGAAGATGATCGCCAGGTTCAGGTACCATCCATGGGTCATGAGACGCAGGGGTTTCATGAATCGAGGTGGAGATCATGTGAATTGAAGCGATAGATGAGTGTGGAACATTGGGCGGTGGAATGGGGAAAGTACCCATTAACGAAGATTCTTTGAGAAGGCCTACACCGACGTTCTCGTAACCCGATGGGGTTTTAGCGATGAATGGTACGTTTCCAGTATGGGTATCTGAGTTAAAGAAGGCTAATTGGTCGATGGTGACTACCTTTCCTTGATGTGGGAAATGTACAACACAAAAAAGAGTCGACACAACTGCGCGCATGGAATCGATCCAGCTACGACTAAGCAAAAGATTGTAATCGAGAAGAGCATCAAAGACTTCCACTTCGACTTGGACCGTTTTTCCTTCTAGCGTGATTGGCAGCGAAGGAACGACACCATAGGGCTTAAAACCGGAGACATTGAAGGATTTGAGAGTGTTCTGGGATTCAATCAAAGAGGGAGAGCCAATGGCTTTCCAGCAGGTAACAGACATGACACACATCGAGGCACCCTCATTGATAATGGTTCGACAAATTTTTTTGTCAGAGACAATCACTTGGATTTGGAGCACAAGTTGAGGGGGTAACCTTGGAATGTGATCTTCTAGGTAAAAAATTATTAAATTCGTGTCCGTCGGGTCGATTCCACTGATAGCTTTGAACAGTGCCTTCCGTTGTGTGGGAAAACTTTGAAGGACTTAGAGGTCTGACATTGCAAAAGGTGCTTGGGCCAGATCTTCAACAATGCTATAGTTCTGGGCAGCACGAGCATGAGGATTGAAAGCTGATTTTTGAACGACGCCCTTTGGAGGGGGTCGAAGAACTGTATCAAGCTTTGGTCGTTCGAGATGAAGAGGACCGTTGGTAGGTGGAGTCACGGGAGAGGATTGTACTAATGAAGGAGGTAGGTCATCAACCTTCTCTTTAGAGGGAGAAGAATCTTTGGCTCGAGTGGTGAGTGAAATTTCATTCTTCTTTGAATCGCCAGTGCACATCAATACATAGGATGTAGTAGAAGGGGAAGGCTGTTCATGAATGACCAATTGGGCCTGTTGTTGAGAGGGGAAGGGTTGGGACAAAATGACCGGAGAAGGTGGTTTCAGGGCTCCTTGAAGGAACTTAGTGACCTCAGCGCATCGTGGGAAATCCTTCATGTAGTGATCATCACCACAGATAAAACAAGGGTATCAAGGTTTGTGCTTATCCCTATTGTCAATAGGCGGAGTTTTGGTTTTCTCTGCTTGTAAAGTATTTTTTTTCTCCTTATTCTTACCCTTTCCTTTTTTGGATTTGTTTTTACCAGCTGGGGTATATCGAACTGCATTTACCTCAAAAGTCTTGTCGGTGGAAGGGGTAGGAGACGGAGCATTTTGAACATTAGAAGAAGCAGGTTTGGGGGTGGTGCTTGAGGCAGAATGTGGTTGGGCATGGAAAGTGTCAATCACATCATCGAATGCATGAGAGGTAGTTGGAGTAGTTGAAGTGGCAGAAGTGGAAGGACAAGGTGCGTCAAGGAGTAAGTCATAAAGAGTACTCATTTGTGAGTAAACGAGGTCAACATATTGAGCATGACTTATGGCCTATTCTTCTGTGAAAACTCCACCCATGGAAATGTCACATGTGATGTCATTCACAAATGATTTTGTGAACCACTCTACCAGCAATTGATTGGGAAGTTTGAGTTTGATGAGATGTCATCTCCTTTGCCATTCATGAATGTGATCAGATATATGAGTGGCTTTGGTTTGTTTGAAAGAACTCAAAATCTCGGTCCCCGTTTCATAATGGATTGGTAACTGGTAGTGGGTGAGGAAATCCATAGCTAGGGTGTTGAATTTGGTGAAGAAACCTCATGGTAATTATATATACCACTTCACAGCAGAACCCATGAGGGTCCTTTGAAAAATACGTAAACGAATAGAGTCATCCATCAAGGATTTGGATGAGCACCAGAGGTGAAATGTCATGACGTGAATGTTCGGGTCCTCTCTCACTTTGCCATCGAATTTAGGGATGTATGATGGTAGCTTGGCTGGTATAGCAGGCCAATGGGGAGAGTGATGAATTGGATCATTTAAAATCCTTGACAAATCTGGGAGATCCAAAGTGGCCAAGAAGGGTAACTATCTATTCACATGCGGGTACTGGTGGCTTTGGGGAGGGAGCCCTGTCAGAAAACCAGTGGGACCATAAGCAGTCTGCATATAATGTGAAGACCCAGGAAGATTCAGTAGTTGTTGTGGAGGAAAGTAGCTCATGGGATTGTATCCTTCAATAGGGACGTGAGTTTGAGCATTCAAACCCCAAATAGGATTGGACATACCTGGATATGGTTGGCCTATACTAGGGGGTAGGATGCAAATGGAAGTTGTTTCCCCCCAGTCGATTAAGGATTATGTTGTATCATATGATTCCAATACTGAGCCAAGGATGGAGGTATGTTTTGTCCGTAGGGTGGGGTTAGTGGGGGTTGTCCTCC